>JAJHSJ010000002.1:81786876-81999591 GCA_021015155.1 Magnolia officinalis | reverse complement strand
AAAGCTATCTGGACAGATTTTTGAGTTGTCTTGAGCTCAGTTTTGGGGATGATTGATGAGGTGTTTGGTCCCATTTGATATATGCCTCTTGAAGGTGGGGACCCCCACCTAGATGTCCCCCAAATTTCACCCTCTCATCCGTCCCTGTTTGATCACCCAAAAGGGTGGGCCAAGAAGGTTGGACGGTCCAGATTTTTCAGGACTGTCCAGCCATTCTGCTGCTGTAAAAACATAAATATCAGCTTGTTTTTGAAGTAGTGGGCCACCTTTGTGGACCCCACCTTGTTGTATACTTGTGTAGGGATGTTGGTCCTACATTTTCTTAAAATTTGGCAGACCTGGGCCCACTCTAATGGGGTGTACAAATCAGGGGCAACAGCATTGTTTCAGCAGCAGAATTTTTTTTGAAATACCTTGCTGTCCATAAATTATAGGAGTTAAATAAAATACTTTTACTATCCCAAAAGTTCTAAAATTTTTCAGAGAGGTGTCCCACCCATGGTAGGGCCTAACTGAAAAATTTTAGGGCCAATGGACCCCACTTGGGCATCCAAAAGGGTGGGCCAATATAATGGGCTGCCAGAAATTTCTGCTATGCAGTCCAACAACATAGTTTCATAAAAATAAATTTGAAAAAAAATATTTTTTTCAGAAGGTGGGCCATATTTCTGGGTCCCATATTGTTGTGGGCTTGATGAGGGACCTTGGGTCCAAATTTCAGGAATTTTGGAGGCCCAGAACCCACTTATTTGATGGCCCAAATTCAGGACAGTTATATTCCAGCAATATTTCACCCTGGACAGATTGTATTCTTTAAATTAATTAAAATACTTCTGAGTATTATAAAATCTTGAAATTTTGTGGGGTTATGTTCCACCCATGTTAGGATCTACCTACCAAATTTCAGGTGTAATGGACCCCTATACACACCGTGTTAAGGCTCGGACTGGCCCACCACGTTGGGACGTCCAGGTTAGTCTGATTTTCTGGACAGACCGTTTTATTTAAATTAATTAAAATATTTGTAGGTGTCAAAAAATTCTAAAATTTGTGTATTTATGTACCACCTATGGGAGAACCACCCTACAAATTTTCAGGGTCATCGGTCTCCTGTACCGATTGTGGTGTTGCCTGCAATTTGGATCAGTTTTGGGTCAAATATCCAGGCCCGTAGGACAACCCATAATGGGATGCCCCTACCTTGGGCTACTGGGCTTACATTCTAACGGCATGGCCCACTTGAAGTAAGTATTGTATATCCCCCTTCTTATCTGGTGGGACCCACTGTGATATGTGTGGGTCACCATGGGTCAGTAACCCATTTAAATTAAATAAATTTCTGGACTCCAGCAGGCTCAGGAAGTGGGTGGGCTGGAATTCCAGCAAGGGGCCCAAATTTGTGCATAGTTGATCTTTTGGAGCTGTGGCGGCCCACCAGATTTAAGGCAGTGTTGCACACACTCTTTGCCCTCCTTCCTTAGACATTTTGGGCTTAATTAGTGCCCCTTGAGGCCCACTTTTGTGGTGGTTTGTGGGCTAGCCTTAACCAGAATTTTCGATAGCTTTATAGGCCCAATGGGCTAGAAACCTATCCTTGAGCCCAAGATGTGCAAGGGCTGACCTTATTGATTCATGGGCCCAATGGGCCGTCTATAAGCTGATCATGTGCATTTATTAGCCTTGATGCCCTCATAAAATGCTTAATTGTGGGCTAACTTATAAGGCCCACATAAATGTATATTGTGGAGGGCCTTGCTAAATCTTTGGGCTGGTGTGGCAAGGTTCACACTGTCAGTATAGGCCTTGCCCATGTGTATTGTTAGGCTTACGGGCTGCCTTCAAGTTCACTATAATGTATGAATGGATGACTTTTGTTTGGGCCATTTCTTTTGGGCCCATTATGTGATATATTATATGCATGTTTGTGTTAGCAAGTAGGCCTTGTGGACTCAGTTCTTTTGGATAGGCCCATTGATCTTGGGCCTATACTCTCCTATCTATTATGATGGGCTTAGGGGCAATAATACACAAGAGGTTGGGCCCTTGGCTGCCCACTAAACTGACCTTGTACTTGGGCCAAAAGTGAGGCCCAACTCACTTGTGTTAAAATGTGAAACTTGCCCATGTAAATGAATTACTGGGCTGCCCATGAAGCCCACCACAATATATGGATTTATGACCTTTATGGTTGGGCCTAAACCTTGCTTAAGGGCTCACCATGCTACCTAAGTATTGGGCTTAGTGTCTGGCCCACTAGGCCATGGATTGCTTAGGCCTTGGGCCTTATTTCATACTCGAGTAGTGGCGGGCTACCTCTTAGGAACCAGTTGAGGTTGGATGTCCTCCTAGGTGGTCCTAAGGTAGGCCCATGGGTTCTTCTATGGATGGTTAAAGGCCCACCATAGACCCTAGGCCATTTGTTTAAGGTTCAATGTGTATATATGTGGAACCTACCTTAACACATGTTTGGTCCAAGCCATCCAAGCCTTGGATCGCCTGATCATGGAGGCAATCTCTACCTTGGGTTGTTGCTGGATTCACAATCCAATAGCAGGCCCACTTGATCTTTTCTTGATGTATACACACCCTCCATCTGGTGGGTCCCCCTGTGAATATTGTTGGCCTTCATGAGATCATTCCCACTTATTTGACTAATTTCTGGGCTTTAGCAGGCCCAAGAAGCTGAGTGGGCCGAACGTTTATCAAGGGGCCTCTAATGTACATTCGTTATGGTTGAAACTTTATTGGACATGAGACCCACCATATTGAGAACTTGTGTACGTGTTGCATGCTCGTGTTTTCTTCTAATCTTTAGGCTTAATCAGTGCATTCTTTTGGGTCACCTTTAGTGATCACATGAGGACCCCATCTTAGACCAGATTTTTGGGGCATCCCATGAGCCCAGAGTGGGTTGGGACGTCCCAGCTTGGCCCAACCATATATTGGGCCAGCTTCCACCATTTTGATAGACTTGTGAGCTAAGATAAGGATAGTATTGGGCCCTTGGTTGCCCACTTAAATTGCTAGTTATTGGGCTGATGTAGTTGGGCCCATTTCATCATCCAAACTTAAACTTATTTTTGGACCGTATATTGTGTACGCAGCTGCCCACCAAGTCTAACTTAATGCATGGATTCTATGGCCATTGGGAATTGAGCCTTGGGCCTTAATTTTCCTCTTGGTGCCCATGTTGCTAAAAGTGGTATTATATCTTTTTATAGCCTATTATGAAGAATATATGTATGTGGTTACCTTTATTTGTATCTTAAATGTAGGCCTTGGGCCTTCTATCCATATAGTTCATGGTCGATATGCCTTTTTAGGGAATGGTGGTTAAATGTCCCCATTATGGATCCCTCTAAGCCCGGTTGTATTTAAGAGTGATTGGATACTCATCTTAGACTCTTGCTAGGCTCATTCTATATTACTTAGACCCGCTTGTATACTTAGCCTCGTGGGCTACCCCAGGTAAATAGGGCCCCCACTAGAAGTTAAATTCCTTAAGGATGTTGTCTAAGTACCTAGTCTTGGTTCCTTCTTGGATAGGAGGAATGTAATATACATTGTATATCGCCATATAGTGTGATTAAATTCATCCTCTTGACCCATGTGCATCATTATATGCTTGGATGACACTGTGTGTGTGATTATGATTGTGCCATTGGGCATTACATATTACCTTCCTGAGGGATGTAGTATTCCCTGTTGAGCATGTTGGATGCTTGGAATTGATGCATAGTTGATGGTATGATTCATACATCTGGCATTGCATAACATATGAGCATTATCAACCTCGCTTCATCAGGGTTGTAGTCTCCACAGATACATCGTGGATGGCCATGTTTGAACACCGGAAATATTACTTGAGCATACCGGGTGCATAGGATGCCCATGGGTGAAATTCTCAAAACTTCCATGGTACCAAGGATCTGCTCCAACGCCGTGACTGAGTGGAATATATGAGCGCACGAGGGCCTTATACCATTAGGCCGCGACTCCCACTGTCGTGTAGTCGGTTGGATAGGGGTGTGGCCGTACTCGCCTGATGTAAGGGGGCATTGATAGGCTGAGTCTGACCAGCTCGTGAATGGGTCCGCTACCTTCATGCCTTGCTGGTGATTGACTATCCGCAGGCAGGGTAGTGAGGTCTCTTACGCTCGTTTGACTGTGTGGGGTCTGTAGAGCGGCAGTCATCTAGCAGTGTAATGGACCCCGGTGATTTCCTTATGATGGAAATGTACTTGATAGGTGGATTGGATATGAGCACTGACATTACTTCGCATTGCATTTGCATCGGCTATGTAAGCCTCATAATGCATTAAAGTACTCATTGCATTACAGTACTCATCGCATTACAGTACTCATATTGCATTATAGTACTCATGGCATTACAGTACTCATTGCATTATATAGGCTTAGTATGGCTTCCTGCATTATCGTACTGCCTTGGTATAGTTTCTTGCATTCATGATAGCCTTGGTAAGGCTACTGGTATTGGTATTGATCATGACTCCCTTCTGCATTCTCTATTTTCTTCTGAGCACTATTATCACACACTTACACCACCCTCTAAGCTTCTATAAGCTTATGCATGATTGATACGTACAGGAGATCCTAGGCAGGCGCCGTAGCAGCAGAGCGTGGAGTATAGTTGAGCTTAAGGACTCCAGTGCTGTTGACTCTTTTCTCTCTTTTTCCATTATCTTATGTATGTGCTTTCGGACCCGATGTAAGCTTGTAAAAGTTCAAATTCTTAGTGAATTTTGTGATGTGTATCCTTTGTTACTTCCAAATGTACTTGTTGTGATATTGGGTATGCTCATATTGGTAATGATTATACTGTTATGAAAATCCTCCTTGTAGGATCCCAGGATTGGAACCTGCATCAGGAGCCGAGAATGGGGTACTACGGGGGCTTTTGCTGCCAGAACCGGCCATTGGGTTCTTTGTGAGTCTGGTTACCGAGTCTGGGGCGTGACACTATCCCATGAGCAATGATTGTTTTCTCTTTTCAAAAACTCATCTTTTTCTAAGAACTAATCATTTCAACTCTACAAACTCTCTCATCTCTCTCTCTTCCTTCATTTTCTCTTCTCCATTTCTATTCCTTGCAACTTCCAACCGTCCATGAAAGCTCCCAAATCCAGCAACTTCAAGCTTTAGCCCCTCCTAATCCAGCCCTACAAACCCCATCTCAACCATTTAAATCCCTCCCTTGAAGGTGAGTAGACCCAAGGTGGAAGAAGAACGAGAAGATCTTAAGGTGGGTGCTCTTAAATCTTCATTCATCTTATCTTTAAGGACTTGTGGGACCCATCAAGTGATGATGGAGGTCCCCCATGTCTCCATGATTGAGGCCAATGACCCATTTCTTTGCATGCATGTTCCATGGATGGGGCCTTTTTTCATGGGCCCTATCATGGCATTTTCCTTTGATGCATGTCATCTTCCTCCCTTGTGGCCAGATTTTTCCTTTTTCCCTTGAATCTATCCTTCATTTCTGATGTGTGTGGCCCACTTAGGGGCCATGGAATATCCAGACCGTCCAAGCAAGGTGGACGTCCATGGCTGTCCATTCCTTGGACGTTGACACCATATTTGCTCATTTTTGGATGCAGGCAATGGGTTTTGTGAAGGGATTTTTGTTTGGAAGTTTGTGGGGCCCATTGAGGTGGACGTATTTCCCCCTTTATTCAGTAGCTATGATCAGTTGTTTTCAGACAGACCTTGGTGTCAAGAAAAATTCTGGACTGTTTTTGGATTGTTTTTGGCATAGTTTATGGACTGATTTGGAGGATGTTTTACCTTCACTATTTGATTATTTTTGGAAGTGTGGACCTCACTTAGAAGTATGACAAATTTCACCCTCATCCATCCCTGTTTGATCACCCAAAAGGGTGGGCCAAGGAGGTTGGACGGTCCAGATTTGCTGGACTGTGCAGCCACTCTGCTTGCTGGAAAAACTTAAATGTCAGCTAGTTTTTGAAATGGTGGGCCACCTTTGTGGACCCCACCTTGTTGTATACTTGTGTAGGGATGTTGGTCCTACATTTTCTTAAATTTTGGCAGACCTGGGCCCACTCTAATGGGGTGCACAAGTCAGGGACAGCAGCATTGCTGCAGCAGGAAATAAAATCTGGACCTTGTTGTCCATAATTTGTATGAAATAGATAAAATATTTATACTACCTCAAAATTTCTAAAATTTTTCAAAGAAGTGGCCCACCTATTTTAGGACCTACCTACAAAATTTTAGGGCTAATGGACCCCATGTGGGCATCCAAAATGGTGGGCCAACATACTGGACTACCAGAAAAATTCTGTTGTGCAGTCCGACAGTAAAGTTTCATAAAAATAAAATTTTAAAAATATTTTTCTCAGAAGGTGGGTCATATCTCTGGGTCCCATATTGATGTAGGCTTGATGAGGGACCTTGGGTCCAAATTTCAGGAATTTTGGAGGCCTAGAACCCACCCATTGGATGACCCAAATTCAGGACAGTTACATTCCAACAATAGTTCACCCTGGATAGACTGTATTCTTTAAATTTATTAAAAATACTTCTAGGTGTCTAATAATTCTAAACATTTACAGAGAGGTGTCCCACTAATGGTAGTACCCACCTACAAAATTTTGGAGCCAATGGGCGCCTGTACACACCATGGTGGTGGCTGGACCGGCCCACTATAATATGGTGTCCAGATCAGTCCAATTTTCAGGATAGATTGTTTTATTTGAATTAATTAAAATATTTACAGATGTCTAAAAATTTTGAAATTTTGTAAGAATGTAGTCAACTCATGGTAGGTCCCACCTACCAAATTTCAGGGCCAATGGACACCTGTACACACCGTGGCTAGGGCCGGACTGGCCCACCACGTTGGGACGTTTAGGTCTGTCCGATTTTCTGGACATACTATTTTGTTTAAATTAATTAAAATACTTAGGAATATTCAAAAATTCTGAAATTTTGTGAGGATGTGGCCCACCTATGTAAGTGTCACTCTATAAAATTTCAACCCCAAAAACCCCGTTTGGGCATCCAAAAGAATGGGCCAAGATGGTTGGACTCTCAGATTTTTCTACTGTGCAGTCCAGTAATATGCTTTGATAAAAACCATAATTCAAAAATATTTCTTCTGATGGTGGGCCACCTTTTTGGGTTTCTTCTCATTGTATGCATGATGAGAGACCTTGGCCCTCAATTTCCAGAGTTTTAGAGGCCCTGGACCCACTTCGAAGGAGTGCCCAAATTTAAGATAGCAACATGTTATAATTATGCTTGGCCTTGGGCTGAAATTTTGAGGAGTGGAGCCCACCACATTGTGAAGATCTTAGAGAAAATAATTTATACCTTTAGTTCCTTAAATGTTGGGTTTAATAAATACACTTTTGAGGCCTACCACAGTTGAATTTAATTGGGTCCATGAATGTAGCTAGTTGTTGAACTCTTTAGGCCCAATTGGGCTGGAACTTTCCAGATAGGCCCATTGAACTCTTGGGCTATTTTTACCATACTATTGTGTTGGGTTAGTGGGCCGGATTACATAAGTAGATGGGCCCTTAGTTGCCCACCAAATCAACTTTATACTTGGGCCGGGTTGTAGGCCCAACTTACTTGACTAAGAGCATGACATTTGCCCATGTGGTTTGAGCAATGAGCTGCCCACTAGGCCACCACAATATATGGGATTAGTGGCCTTTATGTTGGGTCCTAACCTTTCCCCCGTGGCCCATGGTGGCATATATGGGTTGGGCTATGTGTATTTCCCTTGGACCCATGTTTTGGATAGGTCTTGGGCCACAATTCTAAAGCCCAACATGAGTGTGTGTGGTATGATTATGGGCTGCCCATTAGGCCCACCACAATGAGTAAACCCATGTCCTTTATGGTTGGTTCCTAACCTTGCTTAAGGACCCACCAGGTTGCCATGTATTGGGCTCAGTGTATGGCCCACTAGGCCATGGATTGCTTAGGCCTTGGGCCTTATTTCATCCTCGAGTAGTGGCGGGTTACCTCTTGGCAACCAATTGAGGTTGAATGTCCAACTGGGTGATCCTAAGGTAGGCCCATATGTTTCTCTATGGATAGTTAAAGGCCCACCATAGACCCTGGGCCGTTTATTTGAGGTTAAATACGAATGTATGTGGAGCCTACCTCAATGTGTGTTGGTCCGGGCCATTCAAGCCTTGGATCGCTCGATCATGGAAGCACTCCCTGCCTTGGGTTGCTGCTGGACTCACAATCCAGTAGCAGGTCCACTTGCTCTTTTCATGATATATACGCACTCTCCATCTGGTGGGGTCCCCTAGCGAGTATAGTTGGCCTTCATGATATTATTTCCACATAGTTAACTAATTTCTTGACCTTAGCAAGTCCAGGAAGTCAAACGGGCCAAAAGTTTATCAAATGACCTTAAATGTAAAATTGTATGGTTAAAACTTTATTTGGCTGTGGGGCCCACCATATTGAGAACTTGTGTACGTGTTACATGCTTATGTTTTCTTATAGTCTTTGGGCTTAATCAATGCATTTTTTTTGGTCACCTTTAGTGATAACATGATGACCCCATCTTAGATTAGATTTTTGGGGCATCCCATGAGCCCAGAGTGGGTTGGGACATCCTAGCTTGGCCCAACCATACATTGGACTGACTTCCACCATTTTGATGGACTTGTGGGCTGAGATAAGGATAGTATTGGGCCCTTAGTTGCTCACTTAAATTGCTAGTTATTGGGCTAATGTAGCGGGGCCCATTTCATCTAAACTTAAACTTGTTTTTTTTTGGGTCATATATTGTGTACGCGGGCTGCCCACTAAGTCCAACTTAATGCATGGATTCTATGACCATTGGGAATTGAGCCTTGGGCCTTAATTTTTCTCTTGGGGCCCATGTTGTTAAATGTGGTATTATATCCTTTTCTTAGGGCCTATTATGAGGGATATATGTATGTGGTTACCTGTGTTCTTATCTTGAATGTAGGCCGTGGGCTTTGTATCCATATAGTTCGTGGTTGAGATGCCTCTTGAGGAATGGTGGTTAAATGTCCCCATTATGGACCCCTCTAAGCCCGATTGTATCTAAATGTGATTAAATGCTCATCTTAAACTCTTGTTAGACTCACTTCTGTATTACTTAGACACGTACTTGTATGCTTAGTCTCGTGGGCTACCCTAGGTAAATGGGCCCCCACTAGAGGTGAGATTCCTTATGGATATTGTCTAAATACCTAGTCTTGGTCCCTTCTTAGATAGGAGGAGTGTACTACATTGTATATCGCCATATAGTGTGATTAAATTCATCTTCATGACCCATGTACATCATTGTATGCTTGGTTGACACTGAACCACTGTGTGTGTATGGTCATATTGTGCCATTGGGCATTGCATGTTACCTTCTTCGAGGGACGTAGTATTCCCTCTTGAGCACATTGGATGCTTAGAATTGATGCATGGTTGATTGTGTGATTCATGCATCTGGCATTACATAACATATGAGCATTTTTGCCCTTGCTTCATTAGGGCTATAGCCTCCACAGATACATCGTGGATGACCATGTTTGGACACCGAAATGTTACTTGAGCATACCGGGTGCATAGGATGCCCATGGGTGAAATTCTCAAAACTTCCATGATACCAAGGATCTGCTCCAGCGCCGTGACCAGGTGGAATATATGAGCGCACGAGGGTCTCATACCGTTAGGCTACGACTCCCACTGTCGTGTAGTCAGTTGGATAGGGGTGTGGCCTTACTCGCCTGATATAAGGAGGCATTGCTAGGCTGAGTCTGACCAGCTCGTGAATGGGTCCGCTACCGTCAGGCCTTGTTGGTGATTGGTTGTCCACAGACGGGTAGTGAGGTCTCTTACGCTCGTTTGACTGTGTGGGGTCTGTAGAGCGGCAGTCATCCAGTAATGTAATGGACCCCGGTGATTTCCTTTTGGTGGAAATGTACTTGATATGTGGTTTGGATATAAGCATTGACATTACTTCGTATTGCATTTGCATTGGTTGTGTAAGCCTCATATTGCATCGCCTTGGTATGGCGCCCAGTACTCATTGCACTATATAGCCTTGGTATGGCTTCCTGCATTTTCGTACTGCCTTGGTATAGCTTTTTGCATACATGATAGCCTTGGTAAGGCTAGTGGTATTGGTATTGATCATGACTTCCTTTTGTATTCTTTATCTTCTTCTTTGCACCATTGTCACACACTATCACCACCCTCTAAGCTTCTATAAGCTTATGCACGATTGATGCGTGCAGGAGATCCTAAGTTGGCGTCTTTGCAGCGGAGCTTAGGTGTGTGAGCTGATGACCCAGTATTGCAGATCCTCTTCCTTCTTTCTTTTATTTCTTATGTATGTCCTTTTGGACCTGATATAAGCTTGTAAAAGTTTAAATTCACAGTGGATTTTGTGATATGTGCCTTTGTTATTCTCAGATTTACTTGTTGTGATTTTGGGTTTGCTCGTATTGAAAATGATTATACTATTATGAAAATCCTCCTTGTAGGATCCCAGGATCGGAACCTGCCTCAGGAGCCGAGAATGGGGTACTACGGAGACTGTTGCGGCCAGAACCAGCCATCGGGTTCCATGTGAGTCCGGTTACCGAGTCTGGGGCGTGACATATCATCACAATAGTATTATGATATAATACCATTAACTAAATGATTTACCTTTAGCTAATGGTATTTATAATATTATACTTATAATATCATAATTATAAGTATAATATTATAATTGGTTATATGATTGGAGGCACATATAAGACATTAATATTATAACATATATATATTATATATGATATCATATATAACCTATATTATGATACTAATGATATTATATAAAATATTATACATAATATGATTATAAAATTAAATGACATTATCATGCATCTCATGTAGGTTGTGTTATCATATATTATATATGTAATATTATGAAAGTGATATCATAATATTATAATCATATGATAATCATAGTATATTATGTTATCAAATAAAGATATGATACACACACACACACACACAATCAGATACATGATAAATTAATGTTTCTATTCATGGCTACAACCTTGGATGGAGACAATCATATCCTACCAGTAGCATTTAGTATTGGGGAATCGGAGAACAATAGCAAGTTAGAATTATTTCCTTATCCACCTTAATCATACGTCTGGGTATCTTTCGGGTCTTGTCATTATATCGGACCAACATGAAAGTTTAATGAAAGAAGTCTCTGAAGTTTTTCGATATACAATCAATGGCTACTGCACCTACCATATCTAGAAAAACTTGGTTGAGACATTTAAAGACAAGTGGTTGGAAACGTATTATTGACGGATTGTAAAGACGCGCATGAAGGCTGCGTTTGAAAATTTAATGTACCATCTCGAAATGGCTAACCTCCAATACAAGCATGGTTAACAGAAATAGGATATGAAAAATGAACATTTTCACATTTTCTCGGAAAAAGATACAACTTGGTCACTATTAACATATCAGAGTACATTAATATTTTGTTCAAAGAAGCAAGAGAGTACCCCGTGACCATACTGATAGAGACAATCATATTTAATATTCAAGAAATGTTTTACAAGAGGAGAATCTGCATCATCGTTTACTAGACCGTTGAAACCATTTACGGATGAGCAACTAAAGGGTCTTCTACTGAAGGCGCATGATATCCATTGTCATGTAATTTTTAGAGACGAGTATTTTATCATGGGAGATCATAATATATGACACATTTAAGTTTAGTGAACTTTCGTGTACATGTCGCGAGTTTGACGTCAAAGGGTTGCTTTGTTTGCATGTTCTTTCAGCATGTATAAAGTATAATCTTCTTCATTATATACACTGCTTTGTTTGCATATTCTTTCAGCATGTTCTTTCAGGGAGTATTGTGCGACAGTTAAACCCCCACGATAAAAGAAGTCAATCGGAAGACTGAAAAAGACAAGAAATCCTTCATGTGGAGATGAACAAAAAACAGCAAAGTGTGGAAGGTGTAAACAAATGGAGTATAATCGACGGAGGGACAAATTTTCAATACCAAATGAATAATGCATTGTACTTTCTCTATAGAGATGCACATTAAATATATTTTTTATGATGCACATTAATGTATTTTTTGTTGGAATGTAACGTGACGGTAAATGATTTAATTGTGAGATGTTTTTAAACATTATTGCAGATGTCTTTTTTTAAAAAAAAAATAAGAGATTTTTTTAAAAAAATAAGAGAAGTACGTTAAGCGTATTATGTTGAGTGCATATTTGACAATACCGTCCGATGTTACTTGCTAAGAAATAATAATGATGCACCACTTATATTATTTTACCAAGAAGACTACATTGCAGGAAATAAATAGTGACGATGGAATACCCACCGTTAAAACCTTTATGGATAGAAGTTGTTGATGCAGTTTTCCGACGAACCCTCCTTGGACCCCTAAACACCTGCACAAAAGAAACAAAAGACAAAAGCAAGACCTTGGCTAATGCAGGGAACCCTCCGATGCCAAAGTCAGGGATCTGGGTCTTTGTAGAGAATGGTTCAAAGGAAAAGAGTCACCAATCTTTTTAGGTTTATGGTTGTGTGAATGTACCTTTCATCATCTACGGGCTTCCTTATTTTTCGAGAGGGAAGATCACACGAGCGGGAAATCTTCTCTATTTAAAGGAAAGATCACATCGTCGGGGATCTTTCCCTGTTAGGGACTCTAGATACGTTAGAGATATCCCTTAGATCATGGGTGTCCGAGATCACCAGGATCTTGATCTTATCATCAGAGATCTACGAGTCGTTCGCTTTGGGTAAGACCAAACAGTAGTCGAAAATCGATAAGTCGTACCGAGCTACCAGTAGGTTCTCATGATCGTCGGTTCCAGTAGTCATCAGCTTCCCTTGCTGAGCTCAGCAATTCTTATTAGGCCGTCGTTTTTATAAGTTTGTCAAGGGTTGCGCCAACCTATGACTGGACCGACCTATAGTCATGCCGAGTTATAGTCGTGCCGACCTATGACTGGGCTGACCTATAGTCATGTCGATCTATAGTCGTGCTGACCTGTGACTGGACTGACCTATAGTCTCAGCCAGTGGTTATCTTTCGGGTAGTTTAGTTCATTGGTTCATGTTGGTTGTTAGTTCGACCTCTTTTCGTGGACCATCATATTCTTCCCATAATAGAAGTTATGAATTAGGCTAATATTTATATTTGAAGCTCGTCCCAATTAAAATGATCTTATGGGTAGTTCGAATGTCACAATAGTACAAAGGAATTAACCGAGTACTCGGTTAAAATTACAACGTACTCGGTGAATAGTATAGAGTTGTTTGACTGAGTACTTGGCGAAAAATACAGAGTACCCTGTGAATTTCTAGAGTACATAGTATTTCACAATTCACCATTCATAAACAAATCACCATTCATCATTCACAAATCATCATTCACCATTCACCAAGTACTCAATCAAATTTAAGTGAAATTTGAAGTTTAAGTGAAAATATTGCTAGAAAGTTTTGGCATTCCATTCTGATCATATTAAAACATTCTTTGATCCCATCGAAGCTTACTTTAATCCCATCGAACAGTATGTCGATCAAATTAACAAATTTATTTGGTGAATATTCACCGAGTACAGAGGATTTGACTAAGTACTCGTTCAAAATTACAACGTACTCGGTAAATATTCACCGAGTACTGAGTTATTTGATCGACTACTTGGTGAAAAATACAAAGTACCTTGTGAATTCACTGAGTACATAGGAGTTCACCATTCACTATTCACAAATAACCATTTTGCTAATCACAAATCACAATTCACCAATTACTCGATCAAATTTAAGTGAAATTCGAAGTTTAGGTGAAAATGTTGCTGGAAAGTTTCAACATTCCATTTTAATCAGATTGAAGTAGTCTTCGATCCCATCGAACAATATGTCGATCAGATCGATAAATTCATTTGGTGAATATTTACTGAGTACAGAGGAATTGACCAGGTACTCGATCAAAATTACAACGTATTAGTTGAATATTACCCGAGTACAAAGTTGTTTGATCAAGTACTCGGTGAAAAATACAATGTACCCTGTGAATTCCCCAAGTACATATGATTTCACCATTCGCTATTCACAAACAAATAGCCATTCACCATTCACAAATCACTAAGATATGAATGTTGGAACAACGATAATATAAGACAAGACAGAGAGGAATGTCATCAATATATGAATATGTGCAAAAATACATCAATCATCCAAATATACATAGTATCTAGCTCTAATATCCAACTATAGAAAGATACATCAATATGCACAAAGACATATCATGGTCATCAAAAAGATATCCTAACCGAGATGATTGACATACCAAAAAGAGAAAACAATAGGACTAGACTCTATCTCACATGTCTCAAATGCTCCTAGGTCTAGGTCCTGAAGGTGACGTATCATCTCGTTGACATGTGAAATGTGATAGAATTTTCTAAGCAGTCTGTTGTAGAGACTGAACCATCTGCTCAAGACGAGAGAGCCTCGCCCCATGTTATTGCTGCTGATGATGAATTTTATGCAGAAGATCTGTCTGTGAAGCATAGGCTGAGTGTTGAGTATGTGCGATGTCATCGACCTGTATATCAGTTGCATCACCTATAGGCTCGGACGGTCCGATGACATTTGGCTCTTCTTTCTCAGGAGGTAGAAACTTCATTTTCTTCAGATTTTCATCTTCCTCCCATGCCTAAGATAATTCTCTTCTACAGTCAACACTCAAATAATCATATGCTGATGAATTCTTAAAAATTATAGCATATTATTGCAACTCTTTTCCCACAAAAAGTTGACTACACAGAATGTCAATATATTTCATTACAAATATGCCTCAATCATAACCATAATAGCCACAATGTGGTGGGATTTGATTGGACAACAAGTCTCTCTTAAAGATGGGACCTACTCAACCGATTGGGGTATTGCTGTATGCCCCAAAATTCGGAACCTGACTATGGTGACCCTAATCACGAGTTCTAACTTCATGTATGCATATTATGTATGGTTGTTTCGTTTGTATGTACTAATGATTGAAGTGGTTATAGGTGAATTTCCAATTAAAGTATTTAACAGCCCACCCAATGAGTAGTTTAGATCATCGAAAATCAATCACAATCGGTTATTCTAAACCAGGTAGCTATAAACAATTGGTTTTAAAGTTAGCAGTCATATTATCTCAAAATCACCACCCAAGGAGTCCATGAGGTTCGTTGGGATGTCCTAGAGTAGATATATGGTTTGAGTTACGGTTGGTTCGTCAGATCGTGGTTGAAATAGCGGTGAAGACCACTTTAGTTGAAGTAGGAATGTGCCAATATGTCCTAGAGGGGGGTGAATAGGACTTTTTAAAGTTTTTATGATTTATTTTAAATCCTATTGCACTAATCCTAACAACAGCTCATATTAGGATTACTCAAAAATAACTCTACACGCTTCCAAGCTTGGTAGAGGATCCAATCACAAACTATTTAAGGAGTGAACAGTATGCAAACTAGTTTATGATGGATATGATTGTGTATGTGTGTGAGGTGTGATCTCAGATATTCAGATATGAAAATATTAAAGAAAATCACACAATCAGAAGAATAGCAAACTCAAACACAGTCATTTTTATAGTGGTTCGACGATCAGTCTACTCCACTCCCGGTAAACGCACTCAACCCTTGACTGTGCCAGATTTCACTAAGGAGGTTTCACAGCGGTTCACCTCAAACCTAAGGTTTTAAATCAGGTTCACCTTCAACCTTTAAACCTACACTGAGGTTAACTGTTTATGCTCTCACGAGTAAGGGTCAACACAACGCACTCACTTTTAGGCACACTGGCCAAGGATCTTCCATAAGACCCTAACGGAGGTTTTACGCGGTTTACCTTTAACCCAAGGTTTCACACAGTTCACCTCAAACCTAAGGTTTTGACTGGGTCACCTTCAACCAAATGTTTATGCTCTCCACAGAGCAAGGGTCCACACAATGCACCTACCACGTATACTCCCACCGGAGGCCTCTTACAAGGGCTTGAAGGGGTGAGAAACACCTAAGACCCAATCATAAAAAGGAATGATCACAAGTGTCCTCTAGACTCTAGATACTTACAGATAAGTGGATGAGTCCCAATAAGCACATTGACGAAGATCTCCTTCTTTGTTGACGAAGATTCTTTAGCTTCCTTAATTCGCAACACAAATGATGTACCAATGCGAGGCTTCGGGTTGGGTCAAGGTTTAAGACAGAATCCTACTCTATAAAGTGTTTTCCTATAAGGAAGATAGAGTGATTCCGATTATCCATTCGAGGCATCCCAGCTTAATGATTTGCCATTAAGGTAGTAGCTGGAGGATCCTTGAATGCTGAAGTTCATTCTCCAATCCACTCTATTGAATGTCAATGGTGAGGGTGGATTGGAGGATGAACTTCCCTGAGAGAAAGGGCTTTAGGTATATGATCTAAGGTAAAACACACAAAAGCACTCTCTTCTTTCTCTCACAGCAACAATAGACAGGTCCTCTATATATAGGCAAAAAGGTTCCAACGGATATAAAACGGTCACATTTATGATAGAGTTCGATATCATCGAGTAGGATCGATATCATCGAGCGTATACTCTCGATAGCATCGATGGTCCGCTCGATGACTCGAACTCATTGTTATACGCTTTTGAAACCTTTTTCCAGCTGGTCGATGAATCAAAACGATTGTCGATGTCATCAGATTTCGAACTTCGATTCCATCGATGAGAGGTTTGATCCATCGACATTTGAAAAATGAGAGAGACTTGACTAGAAATATTTCAGGTTTTTATGAATGATCGAGGGACCTTCGTGATCATCGGAATTTGAATGTCGATGATATCGATAGCTGTGTCGATGCATCAATAAATCAAACTGATTTTTCATAAAGCTTGTTGGACAGTTTATGTCCATGTTCGATGCAATCGATACGGCATCGATATCATCGATATTTGAATATTGATTCAATCGAGTGACCCCCGATCATAGATACACTACCCTGAAATATTTTGCTGGAGAACTTGGCGCCCAAGACCGATATCATCGAAGGCCTTCCGATATCATCGAGATTTGAATTTCGATGGTATCGAGGAGGCTTCGATATATCGATGCATATATGATATTCTTAAGAAAAAACAGGGGCGCCGAAATTCTGCCTGTCGATATTATCGAGTCACTTCCGATAGACTCGAGATTTGAATGTCGATGATATCGATAGGTGCATCGATACATCAATAATTTTGTCCAGATATGTATGAGGTTGCTGGACATTTTTGGTCCTTTTTTCGATGGTATCGATGGAGCATCGAGGAATCGACAGCGCAGGTCGATCATATTGAGTTGTGTATCGATAAAATCGACGGGGTAAGAAAACTTAAAGATTTTTCTGATTCTTGAAAACGTTTTCTTACCCTAAAAACCCTAAGATGTTCTAGTTTGTTTCAAGGGTTTTAGTATACCTAGTGATTTGGGACAAGGGATGTGAGGCTCAGATTTACTTGTGCACACATCCGGTTGAGGCAGACACTCGAATTGATCTTCTTATTAGGCTCTGTAGTCTAATTGACTCAACACTCACACAATTGACAAATCATGGCACTTTCAATCTCCCCCTTTGTCAATTACGTGACAAAATCCCAAAACACCCTAAAGTACTGGACAAACACATCCTAAATTGTGTGTCATGCATTTTACATAATTTTACAATTTCTATTGAACCCATGTACACAGCCCAGTATCTGCTCCCCCTGACTGTAAACTCTCCCCCTCGCTTGGTGCAGCCTGCTCCCCTAACACCTGCAACATCATCCAAGCAGATATATAATTTTCCGTTCAGGGTGTTTGAGTTGTTCTCCCCCTTTTTGTCAGTCATTGACAAAGATATAGTAGTTGATATTAACTGAAGATTGAATTATTTGGGAGAACCACTCATTCAGTAAAACATTCATACAAAGATATATAATGATCAGCTGAGTTTAATCAGACATCATATTCAGAAACAATGTATGTATGCATAGCAGATTAGATAGAGCAGTGATATAACAGTTAGAATATTCATTAAATACATCACATGCATTACATATCCGAAACTAAATAAACCAGGGGACCTGTAAGGCATAAGAATGGCAGTAAAAAGTGTGAATTATATTTAGCCATATGCAAATATTATCCAACTATCCAAAACACGTACTGCCACAGACAACAGTAGATTAACAGTACATCCCAACATAACCAAGCCTAAATAAAACAGTATGTTCAGTCCAACCATGGACATATACAATTACCATACAAAAAAAAACGTCAGACTCTCTAGATTAGTGAGTTGTCACTTATACTCATGAGGGCGTAGAACATTTAAAAAGATACTAATATTCGTACGCATAAATAAGAGTGGGGTGTATGTGATAACACGCAGTGATCAGTATCATGGAGTGCAGTGGGATGGTGTCGTATCGTCCCGGTGGCAAGTCATCAGATCCACCAATTGTTAGACGGTCTGCTGCATACCTTGCACCATCCGTTCAAGGACAGTAAGCCTCTTGTTCATCGACTCCTTGAGTTGAGAGACATCACGCTGAATGGCGCCAATCCTGTCTTGATGGAGCTTGAATCTCTTTGCATGACCGGGTGTGGATGTTGATGGAGCATGTTGAGATCCAGAAGTTTCTTCTTCGGCCATCTCAGCACCTTCCATGGGAGCATCTCTAGCCCTACCTTCTCCCTCAACTTGAATGCCTTCCTCCACGGGATCCTCAGGATATTTATGAAACTTCAAATCCATCCTTCGAATGTTGCTTTTATTGAAGGTTTGAAAAGGAAGTTCAAGATCATTTATAGTTGGGAACCCTATGGCATTACAGATTATATGGATGATCCAGGGATATGGTAAGTGAATGTCCCTGGCCCTATGAAAAGCATACACTAACTGATACACGATTAGGGTAGGTAGACAGATCTTGATCCCAGCGGCGATCGAATAAATTATCATAGTCATGAAGCCAGTGAGATCTACTCTGTTGGAGCCTCTAGAGTAAATATTCGAAGCAAGAATACCATGTAGGACTCGATAACGTGGTTCCATGAACCTGACTTTCAGGGCATTCCCTTGGTGCCACTGGATATCACGATTATGACAGAGGAATTTGGTGACCTCGGTTCGAACTTCAATATTTTTCATATCCATATCTAGGATTCCTACAGGAGATAAGGTAAGATTGAATATCCTTACAATAGACCCAGGAGTGATCAGCACATCATCACCATCTACGGTTACGGTGATGGATGGAGGGTCAGATGTCGGAGAATGACAGGCAACAAAGAAATTGTAAGTTCGTTCAAGCTGATATGATCCTCCAAAGTCGAGAACTGGTAACCAATCTATGGCGGCAAATAGAGGTTCCAGATTATATGGAATCAACCAGCTTCTGTCAACTTTTCTTTCGGGAATAACTTTTCTCCCTGTGAATTTTGCTAAGACCGGATTAGCCTGCACAGGTGAAGGAGCCTACGCCTCAGACTGGGACTTGCCACGTCTCAAGCGTTGCCCTGTGGGGCTCTCACGTTCCGGGCTCCTTGCCCTTTCTCTTGAAGCGAGCTCTTTTTGTCGGGTGGATCTTAAAGACTTTCCCGGACCTGACACTTTTTCCTTGTCTTTTCCCATGTGGACAAAAAAGGGTTTGAAAACTTTGGGAAAGAGGACAAAGTTCTTCTTTTAAAGAAACGGAAAATACCCGACCAAAAGTGAGATATGCTCTGGAATGGAAGGAATGGAAGGATAATACCCATTTTTTTTTTGAGAAGCTTCTAGGACCCGCCAATGGTCTTCCGGCTGAGGATTCGAGCAGAAAGCAAAACAGAAAGCTTTTTTCAGAAACATAAGATTTTTCCACTCGACCACCTTTTATCGGGCGGTAGTCTTCAATTTTATCAAACTTACTTTCGATTATATCGATGATCCTCATTCGATGTTATCGACAATAGCTTCGATAGTAGTCTCGATCATGTGACTTTCCATATTCTGAAGAGATGTCGATGATATCGACTCATGATCAATTAATCGGGAATGATATATCGATAGGCATATCGAAGATGAATATTTTTCATTTCCAACCTTCAGACGCCCCATCAAGTATACTTTTAGTATTCTTATGCATTAACAGTATACACCACAAAATTTTATACAAGAATTTGTACAGATCAAAATTATAAACATAAAAATGTTTATATACAAAAGATTGAGACAAGAGATCTCAGATATATCATTAAGAGCTCAGCAAAAGTTGCATCATTTCAGCAAATATCCAAATCTTGATGCATGACCTGGACTTTGTTCATTTCATGCTTTGATATTTTTAGGGTATACGGATAGAGTTAGTTATCAGACACTTCAATTTTTCTTTTACTATCCATTTTGAGACAGAGTTCTTTTTAGTTCTCATGATTTTCTCTCCTTCTTGATCCAACGATTTCATTTCAGGTGGTGATGGGTGAGTGTTTCTCCTAGGTGGACTTTTGACATTTCGTATTTCACTGGCTGGTGTGAATTTTCTAATGTTTTGACCGGAGTAATGTGAGGTCCTTCTAGGTGTTAAGCATTCAAACTTAATGACCCAAATCACCACATGAATGACAAACATGAGTGTTTCTTATGTTGCTTCCTGAAGCAGCAGATTTTTCAATTATTGGAGCTGCATTTCCAGTTTTCCTTTTAGTTTTATCATACCCTAGACCACTCTTGTATTTTCCTCGTCTTCCCATCCCTCATAACTTTTCTAGCTTTTCACCACTCTGAGAAAATTTATAATTTATTTCAGCAAATTTTCTGGATTTTTCTAAATCAATATGGAGTGAGTGATTTTCATTATTGAGTTGCTCATTTTCATCTTTTAATAATTCAACTTATTTCATAAGCCTTGATTATTCAGTTTTTAGGGATAGATTGATTCTTTCCAACTTATTATTGTCTGAATGATATTGTTGTAGATCATTGATTAAATGTGTATTGATTTCCAAGGTTTTGTCCAGATCTTTTTGCAGCAATTCCTTTTTGTTTTCAGACATTCCAAGTCTTTTAAGGATATTTATGCTATGACTGTAGAGTTGATTATAAGCAACTTGTAGTTTATCCTTTTCTTCTTCTTCTTCTTCAGTTTCCTCATTGTCAGATGGAAAGATTCAGTGGCTTGCTGTTCTTTCTCTTTTTCAGATTCATTGAGAATGATTGGAGTAGTGGAGATCATAAGAATTTTCAAGGATTTTTGGTCATCATCGCTCTCTAAGTCACTAGATTCTTAGTTTGACTCTTCTGTATCATCCCATGTGGCAGCCATCGTCTTGCCCTTAGTTTTTCTGTTTGGGCATTCAGTAGATAGGTGTCCATACTTCTGACAAGCATAACATTGTGGTTCTTTGGTTCTTTTACCAAATTTGCCTACAGAGGGTTTGTTGTCCACATTTCTACCTTTGGAGGGATGGCCACGATTCTTCTGAAAGAATTTCTTGAATCGTTGTGCCAATAAAGCCACTTCCTCATCTTCATCTTCCTTTTCACTTTCACTATCCTCAATTGTTGTTTTCTCTGAAGTTTTTAGGATAGTTGCTTTGGATTTTTAGGTTTGTTTGAAGTGTAGTTCAAAAGTTTGTAGGGAACCTACCAGTTCTTCTACTTTCATTTCGTTTATGTTCCTACACTCTTCAATTGTTGTTACCTTGGGATTAAACCGTTCCGGTAGTGATCTAAGTATTTTCCTACAGATTTTTGGAACCGGAACTTTTTCTCCCAATCCACCCATGGAGTTACAGATGATATTCAACTTTGTGAAAAACTCCATAAAGGTCTTAAGCTCTTCCATTCTGAGACTTTTGAACTGTAAAGTTAGGAGTTGTAGTTTAGATCTCTTTATAGTGCTTGTGCCTTCATGGGTTGTTTCCAATAGATCCCATGCTTCCTTGGATGCCCACACATACTTATTTGATTGAATATATCCTGGGACATGGCACAGTAGATGGCGTTCATAGCTTTTGCTTCAGCAGTCTGTTTTTCTTTATCGAACGCCGTCCACTTTTCTTTGGGTTTGGGTTTTGTGATGGTTGTGCCACTATCAAGTACTATTTGTTCAGTTGGTGACACGTATCCACTTTCAACTATATCCCAAACATCATGATCCAAAGATCTCAGAAAGTAGTGCATCCTAGCCTTCTAGTATGCATAATTTGATCCATCAAATACTGGAGGTCTAGTGACCAATGAGCCCTCTCCTTTGGCCATATTCCAAACTTCAGTCAAGATCACTCTCTAGGCGGTGAAGCCCTTAAAGAGAGACCCGCTCTGATACTAATTGAAAAAACGGTGAAGACCGCTTTAGTTGAAGTAGGAATATGCCAATATGTCCTAGAGGGGGGTGAATAGGACTTTTTAAAGTTTTTATGATTTATTTTAAATCTTATTGCACTAATCCTAACAACAGCTCATATTAGGATTACTCAAAAATAACTCTACACGCTTCCAAGCTTGGTAGAGAATCCAATCACAAACTATTTAAGGAGTGAACAGTATGCAAACTAGTTTATGATGGATATGATTGTGTATGTGTGTGAGGTGTGATCTCAGATATTCAGATATGAAAATATTAAAGCAAATCACACAATTAAAAGAATAACAAACTCAAACACAGTCATTTTTATAGTGGTTCGACGATCAGCCTACTCCATTCCCGGCAAACGCACTCAACCCTTGAGTGTGCCGAATTTCACTAAGGAGGTTTCATAGCAGTTCACCTCAAACCTAAGGTTTTAAATCAGGTTCACCTTCAACCTTTACAACCAACACTGAGGCTGACTATTTATACTCTCATGAGCAAGGGTCAACACAACGCACCCACTTTTAGGCACACTGGTCAAGGATCTTCCATAAGACCCTAATGGAGGTTTTATGCGGTTTACCTCTAACTCAAGATTTCACACGGTTCACCTCAAACCTAAGGTTTTGACTGGGTCACCTTCAACCAGATGTTTATGCTCTCCACAGAGCAAGGGTCCACACAACGCACCCACCACGTACACTCCGGCCTGAGGCCTCCTACAAGGGCGAGGATCTCCTCCTTTATTGATGAAGATTCTTCAACTTCCTTGATTTGCAACATAAATGATATACCAATGCGAGGCTTTGGGTTGGGTCAAGGTTTAAGATGGAATCCTACTCTATAAAATGTTTTCCTATAAGGAAGATAGAGTGATTCTAATTATGCATTCAAGGCATCCCAGCTTAATGATTTGCCATTAAGGTAGTAGCTGGAGGATCTTTAAATGTGGAAGTTCATTCCCCAATCCACACTATTGAATGTCAATGGTGAGAGTGGATTGGAGGATGAACTTCCCTGAGAGAAAGGGCTTTAGGTATATGATCTAAGGTAAAACACACAAAAGCACTCTCTTCTTTCTCTCACGGCAACAATAGACAAGTCCTTTATATATAGGCAAAAAGGTTCCAACAGATATAAAACAGTCGCATTTATGACAGAGTTCGATATCATCGAGCAGGATCAATATCATCGAGTGTATACTCTCGTTAGCATCGATGGTCCGCTCGATGACTCGAACTCAATGTCATATGCTTTTGAAACCTTTTGCCAGCTGGTCGATGAATCAAAACGATTGTCAATGTCATCAGATTTCGAACTCCGATTCCATCGATGAGAGGTTCGATCCATCGACATTTGAAAAATGAGAGAGACTTGACTAGAAATATTTTAGGTTTTTATGAATGATCGAGGGACCTTCGAGATCATCGGAATTTGAATGTCGATGATATCGATAGTTGTGTCGATGCATCGATAAATCAAACTGATTTTTCATGAAGCTTGTTGGACAGTTTATGTCCATGTTCGATGCAATCAATACGGCATCGATATCATCGATATTTGAATATCGATTCAATCGAGTGACCCCCGATCATAGATACACTACCCTGAAATATTTTGCTGGAGAACTTGGCGCCCAAGACCGATATCATCGAAGGCCTTCCGATATCATCGAGATTTGAATTTCGATGGTATCGAGGAGGCTTCGATATATCGATGCATATATGATATTCTTAAGAAAAAATAGGGGCGCCAAAATTCTGCTTGTCGATATTATCGAGTCACTTCCGATAGACTCGAGATTTGAATGTCGATGATATCGATAGGTGCATCGATACATCAATAATTCTGTCCAGATACGTATGAGGTTGCTGGACATTTTTTATCCTCTTTTCGATGGTATCGATGGAGCATCGAGGACTCGACAACGCAGGTCGATCATATCGAGATGTGTATCGATAAAATCGACAAGGCAAGAAAACTTAGAGATTTTTCTGATTCTTGAAAACATTTTCTTACCCTAAAAACCCTAAGATGTTCTAGTTTGTTTTAAGGGTTTTAGTATACATGGTGATTTGGGACAAGGGATGTGAGGCTCAGATTTACTTGTGGTGAGCTTGCACACATCCGGTTGATGCAGACGCTTGAATTGATCTTCCTATCAGGATCTGTAGTCTAACTGACTCAACACTCACGCAATTGACAAATCAGGGCACTTTCAGTGGTCTATTGGTTGAAGAGTGTATAGTGTAAGGTGTGTATACATGAATACTATACCTATTTTTAGTTTTAGAAATATAGGTTGTGCGGGATTTCTCTAGATGGTCTGAGATTTCGAAAAGGGATCTATATGCGTCCCTGTGTGAAATAGAAACTACTAGACTCATCAGGAATCACCTGTGGATCATAATAGTGGTCGTCGCATAATTTTCAGATAGGTCGTCTAACGTATATGATGCAAAATTTGAAAGATGGTGGATCTTATGAGTTAGGTCATAAAATTGATAATGTACAATTCAATTGAAGTAACTATTCATTAGTTAAAATTTCATAGTGACCGGGTCTTGAAATTAGGTTTTATGAGGTTTAGTATCGACTATGGATATATACATCATAGAAAACTTATAATTATCAATGGTGTGTTTATAGCCGTTAGAATCAGACTTTAACGGTCTAAACTGCTTCTTAGTGCATCGTGAATAAGATGATAGATTCAGAATCAAAGATGATTAGATATAAACGACTAAGATGGACTATTTTCCTATTTAATGATAATGTAAGAGTCCATACTAAAATTAAATGGTTGGATAGTTTTATCTGTCCATGGAGAGTTATCTCGACAATTGCATTAATGATTGATCAAGCAAGCAACGATGTATAAGCTCAAGTTGTGTAGATGCGTGTACATGTCTAAGTACATGAAAGTAGGGTACTTAGATCGAGATTTTAACGGTAGGTTAAGCATATACATGGATAACGAAAAAGATGAACAAGCCTCGTTCCCATTTTTATTTTTTGGAAACCGTGACTGGCCAGGAATGTGCTCGTTTTGACAAGTCCCTAATGTGCGTGATCAAGGTCATTTATCGAGTTCATCGGTGGATGTGCATGATCATCCCCTCCCTTCCAGCCCCTAAGGATGTGAAACTGTCCAGGTCAGCCATGTTCCAAGCTTTGGTGATTGATTCTTCGGCCCTCTCTAGGAGATGTTGGGCCGTTGTTAAGTGGTCTAGACCCCAGGAGGGATGAGTCAAGATTAATGTTGACAATTCGACCTTGGGTAACTCAGGTCTATCGGGAGGAGGGGGGTATTTTAAAATCTCAATGGGGAGATTTTGTTTGCCTTCACCTAGGGATATGTCTTTGGGTCCAACACCCGAGCAGAAGCCAGGGCAGTGGTTGAAGGCCTGCACTCCGCAATAATGTGGGCTATATGGTGCTAGCGGGTCATGGTCGATTCCATTAGGCAAAGTATGGACTTTAGGATTTCTCATATGCCAAGGGAGGCGAACTTTGCTGTGAATGGTTTGGCTAGGTGGGGGAGCGGCTCATCTTTCTCATTTTTTAAGGAAGTGGATAGGGTACCACCCTTACTTGTATAGACATTGGATCAAGTATAGGGATGGCATGTGTTTATTGGATGGTAGGTTGCAGTCAAAGATGAGCCCAATCAAAACTATTCAACTTTCAAATATGCATTTACGTGGATTGGACAATCTCTAATAGAAGCTTACCCTACCAACAAATCCCACCAAGTTGTACATGTACTAATATTGGTACCAAAGTAACAACAACAAAATCAAATCTATGTTAATTCCTCCTTGCTTGAGGTGATCCTCATTTCTGACATCAGCCTACTATTCCAGCAGTCTATTATCCAATCAAATTTGCCTGAGTCATGTCTGACTCGAGTACCTTACTTAGCCAGAGGCAATCAGGTGTTAGCCATGTAACACATTATAAACCTTGCATGGATTAGGTATTACCCTTACTGTGGGGGCCACCTTTATGTGCTGTATATCCATGCCATTCATCAGTTTTTCCAGCCCATTTTAGGACGTGAACCCAAAAATTAAGCAGATCCAAATCCCAGGTGGACCACACCATAAAAAAACACCGGTGATTGAATGTCCCACCATTAAAAACTTCCTAAGGCCGTAGTAAGGTTTTCGTAATGTTTATTTGCCATCCAACCTATTAATAAGGCCTGCCAGACAGAGTTAAGAACTTTTGTGGCACACAAAAAGTTTTTAATGGTCATTCACCACTGTTTCCAGTGGTGTGTTCCATCATAGATTTGGATCTGCTCAAGGTTTTGGATCGCGTCTTAAAATGAGATGAAAAAACAGATGGACGACGTGGATATACAAAAAATGCATAAAGGTGAGCCCCACACGGTTAGGGCAACACCCACTAAGGTGTCACACTAGCGACGACGCGGTTGCTAGGGTACAAGTCGGGTCGAGCTGACTCTGGAATACGGGATACAACTCAGGATCGCGCGCAACTGCTATCTAAGTAGTAGCGGGTCGACCGAATTCGACCGGAGGACTACGGAAGCCTACGGAATGGTAAAGGCTAAGATACGGGTCTCACACTACCTGCTCGTGGTTAGCCAATCACCAGTAAGTCGACAGAGTAGCGGACCCATTATGAGCTGGTTAAACTCAACCTAACTATTGCCCTCTTCTCTCAGGCGGGTAAGGCCACACCCATCCCAACTGACTACACGACAGTGTGAGTCATGGCCTAACAGTGTAAGGCCCTCGTGCGTTCATGGTTTCCACTCGGTCACGGCACTAGGGCAGATCCTTAGTACCATGGAAGTTTTGAGAGTTTTCACCCAAGGGCATCCTATACACCCCTATGCTCAAGTAACATTTTCGGTGTCCAATCATGGTCATCCACGATACACCTGTGGAGGCTACGACCTTGATGAAGTAAGGGTGAATATCCACATGCTATGCAATGCCAGATGCATGAATCGCATAATCAATCAGGCATCAATTCCAAGCATCCAACATGCTCAAGAGGGGATACTACGTCCCTTGGAGAAGGTAACATGCAATGCCCAATGGCATAACCATAACCATAACTATACACACACAGTGCCAACCAAGCATATAATGATGTACATGGGCCATGAAGATGAATCTAGACGTGCTATGCGGTGATATACAATGCGGTACACTCCTATCCCAGAAGGGACTAAGACTAGGTATTTAAACAATATCCATAAGGAACCAACCTCCAGTGGAGGCCCATTTACCTGGGGTAGTCCACGAGACTAAGCATATAAGTTACAAGACTAAATAATACAAAAATGGCCCTAACAAGAGTTTAATGGGCACGTAATCACACTTAGATACTACTGGGCCTAGAGGGGTCTATAATGGGGACATTTAACCATCATTCCCCAAAAGGCATATAAACCATGAACTATATGGATAGAAGGCCCTAGGCCCACGATCAAGATAAAAATAGGTGGCCACATACATATATCCCTCATAATGGGCCATAAGAAAAAGGGTCTAATGCTACCTTCAACAACATGGGCCCCAAGAGGGGAATTAAGGCCCAAGACCCAATTTCCAATGGCCATAGAATTTAATACATTAAGTTGGACTTGGTGGGTAGCCTGCATACACAATGTATGGCCTAAAAATAAGTTTAATTTTGGACGAAATGGGCCCCACTACATCAGCCCATTAACTAGCAATTTAAGTGGGCAACCAGGGGCCCAATACCATCCTTATCTCTACCCACAAGTCCATCAAAAGGGTGGAAGTCAGCCCAACGTATGGCTGGGCCAAGCTGGGACGTCCCAGTCCACTCTGGGCCCACTGGATGTCTAAAAATCTTATCTAAGATGGGGTCCTCATATGATTACTAAAGGTGACCCAAAAGAATGCACTAATTAAGCCCAAAGATTATAAAATATAAGCACGCAATACGTACACAAGTTCTCAATATGGTAGGCCCTACATCCAATAAAGTTTCAGCCATAACAATGTACATTTAAGGCCCCTTGATAAACTTTCGCCCACTCAACTTCCTGGGCTTGCTAAAGCCCAAAAATTAGTCAACTATGTGGGAATAATCTCATGAAGGCCAATAATACTTACAGGGGGCCTCACCAGATGGAGGGTGTGTATACATCATAACAAGATCAATTCTCTCTCCCACTCCTCTCTCTCTCTCTCCTCCTCTCTCTCTCTCTCTCTCTCTCTCTCTTACACAAGTACTCCCATCACTCACTCACCCATCACTCACATCTCGCACTTATCACCTCTCTCTCTCATTTCTCTCTCATTTCCTCCCAAGTTCCATGAGAGCAACCCACATATAAGCTCCATGGGAGAGAGCTAGTGTGGCCCACCTTTCTACCACCTGATCTCACCATCCTAAGCCCATCTCAATCGTTAAAATTGTCCCTTTGGGACTCTATCATGCATTGGCTGAAGAAGGAAGAAGAGATCTTGAGGTGAGTGCTTCTATAGGCCTAGATTTCATTTGTTTTATGATGGGCCAAGTGAGGCCTACCGATTGATGGTATGAATCTCACTTTGGACCCTAGATGTGGCCAATGGTCCACCTTGATTCCCATGATCATTCCACGATGGGGCCATTCTCCATGGACCCCATCATGATATTTATTTTCTCTGCATGGATAAGGTCATCTAGACCTCGCATTTCGGTGGAGAAAGGATCTCCAACATTGATTTTGATCGGTGGGCCCATATGTAATGGGACCCACTTGATGTATGTTATAAATCATGGAAAGGAGGGCCCATAGTGCCAGGGTCCCTCCATCGCTCAATCTCTTTCTTTCTCTCTCTCTCTCTCTCTCTCTCTCTCTCTCTCTCTCTTCCCTCTCTTTCATTTTTCTATTATGTGTGATGATGTGGCTGCGTGGCCCACTTAGATGGACCCCACCTTGGTGTATGTCTTATCCACACCATTTATGCATTTGGTGGCCCACCTGGACAAATCGTCTGTAGGTGGGGCCCACCTTAAATGTGTTGTATGCAAACCGTCCAGCGTCCAGGGACGCTGGACGTGGCCAGGCCGTGAGGTGTGAACTGAGGTGCGGCGTGTTGACATGAAAACAGAAATATCAGTTTGTTTCAAAGCTTTGGGGTGGGCCACTCATGCAGGGCCCACCTTGATGTATGGGTCCAATCCATGTCGTCCATCCCATTCCCCAGATCATTTTAAGCATTGAGCCGAAAAATGAAGCCAATCCGATTATCTGGCGGGATATAGCATAGAAAACAATGTTCTTTTACCGTTGAAATCCACCTGATGTTTCTACACACCGAAATATATCGAATATTGGGCTTGATCGGTCTATCTTGAGCAGTAAAAGCCAATGGGTGGGGTGGATTCTACTGGTGCGGGCCCCACCTAGGAAAAACCTTAGAAATTAAAAATGAGATGCAAGGCAGCAGGCGCTGTCGTTGACGCCAGAGGACGCGCAGCAGCGTCCTGCTGCTGCGTGACAGGTGAGACAGGGACCGTTGGGTCCCAGCCGTGGGCCCCACCGTGAGGTTTGTTGGACATCAACACCGTGCATTTGGTAGGCCCCCTTAGACAGTGGGCCACCCCAAAAATCAACCGTACCTAGAACTCAGGTGGCCCACATCACAGGGAACAGTGAGGATTGAACGTCTGCCATCAAAACCCTTTTTGGGTTGCAGAAGTTTTGGATCATTATTAAATTTGTTTTTCCTCTTCAATCCGGGTCTGTGTGACCTTCTCAACAGATTGGATGGAAAATAAACATTATGGTGGGCCCCACATGGAACCCACTAATGTATGTGTCCCACACTGATGTATGTTCCCATGATCGGAGGATCCAAGGCTTGGACGGCCTGGACCAAACATACATTAAGGTAGGCTCCACATTCATTCATATTGAGCCTCAATAAATGGCCTAGGATCTATGGTGGGCCTTTAACCATCCATAGAAGAACCCATGGGCCTACTTTAGGGCCACCAAGGAGGACATCTAACCTCAACTGGGTCCCAAAATGTATCCCGCCACTACTCGAATATGAAACAAGGCCCAATGCCTAAACAATCCATGGCCTAGTGGGCTATGCACCAAGCCCAACACATAGGCAATATGGTGGGCCCTTAAGCAAGGTTTGGGCCCAACCATAAAGGTCATAGACCCACATATTGTGGTGGGCCTAATGGGCATCTTGGTAATCCAACCATGTGGGCAATTTCTATGCTTTATCCAAGTGAGTCGGGCCTCACAACTTGGCCCAAGTACAAGGTTATTTTGGTGGGCAATCAAGGGCCCAACTACTTGCACATTATGGCCCACAAACCCATCACAATAAGTAGTGAGATATAGGCCCAAAGGTCAAGGGATCTAACTAGAAGATTTTAAGATAAATGGGCTTACAAAGTGCAACCAAAACTATGAACATAGATCCCAAAATAAAATTCAATAGAGGTGGGCCTCCTAGTGTGCACAAATGAAGCCCAAGTGTACCTCAGAAAATGGTATGCTTATGTGCATAATTCATCCTTAAATCTAGCAGGCCTATGCTCTCCCAAATCATACCATTAGGGGCAGCCAATATGGGCCTATTGTTGAAATTTCCAGCCCACCCATTTCTGGGCTTGCTGGAGTCCAACAATAATAAATATAAATTAAGTTTATATTCATGGGTGACCCAATATGTCCCTGTGGGTCCCACCAGATGAACGTAATGGATCACACACATAAAATAGGTGGACCATGCCACTGGATTGGAAGTCCAGCAACAGTCCAATGGGCTTGGGCGTCCCAAGGTGGAAAGTCCTATGGGCCTGGGCAATTAGCCCAAAGGCACAACCTAAATGGGTTCTAAAAACGGATGCTACTAAGGGAGATGGTCATGTACCACATGGACCACAAATGGATGGATGGTGGGGATAACAAATACATCAAGGTGGGGCCACAAAGAGGGTGGATGGCCCAGCCATGGCTGGACGCCCCAGCCTGGGCGTCCCAGTCTGGTGGGCTGGTCCAGCAGCGCCACAAATTACATAGGGGTCCATTGGCCCCAAAAATTGGTAGGTGGGTCCTACTAGGGTTGACCACCTCTCTACAAAATTTTAGAATTTTTGGAATAGGAAAAGTATTTTATTTAATTTAAAGAAAACTGACTGTCCCCAAAATCTATTTAGTGCAGATTTCAGACAGGCCCCGATCTGAGCTTCCAATGGGGTGGATTAAAGGCCTCTAAAAATTGGAGAAAAATAGTTTTTATGTCCCCTCATATATGTACTACAAAGTGGGTCCACAGATGTGGCCACTAGTGGAAAAATTATTTTATATTTAAGGAATTCCACACTGATATGTTGTTGGAACAGTGCAGAAATTACAGACTAACTACCTCACTTGGGCCACACCTTTGGGACCTCAATCAGGGTTAGATGGGGCTGAAATTTGGTAGGCTTATAAGTGGGACATAGGTCTTCAAGAATCATGCATTGGATGGCATCAAAGTCCCCATCAAAAGACCAAAAATCAGGCCCTAAAATGGTCCAAATTCTGTCCAGGCAGACTGGACAGCAACGTATATTTCACAAAAATAAATTGCAAATATAAATTAAATCGGGATTTGACCCCTGAAAATCATGGTGTGGTCCACCCAAGTGGGCCCCACAAATATCCAAATCATCCCATCACCAAAAACAAGCTTGCATGCACCCCTTTTGGTGCATTTAGGGGCCACATGCTCAATGGGAGGGACTGTGAAAACATCCCCTCTCTATGGATGGTTGGGATCTTGTTGGTCCACAAGGTGGGGCCATACACTCATTATCAACACTCTTAGCAAGAAAAGGAGAAGCAATCGGCCACAAGAGAAGGGTCTCCGCCTCATTGAGGCCCTTCCCTTCATCACACACATACAAGGAGATTTCATTGTCATAGGATGCACATATTACATGATCAAGCTTATCTAATAGAGATCTATGGTGGAGATCCAATCTCCACCAAGGATCAAGGATGTAGATGACCCAAAGATTCCTGATCTAAGGAAGAATGAAGCATGAAGGGATCCATGGAGGATGGTCCCTTGCATGTACATACATGCAATGTAGGATGGATTTTCAAACCACATCCATGGAGTTTTAGGGCCACCATCATCTCTTGATGGGCCCCACATGCTCCAATATGAAAGAAGAGAGGGACAATAGCTACAATGAAAAGAAGTCTAAAGATTTGAAGAACATGCACCCACCTCTAAATCTACCTCTCCTTCTTCCACACAAGGGAGATTTAGCACTAAGGAAGAAGAATCAACGGCTAGGATGGATTCTTAGGGGTTGGATTGTGAGGTATGGAAGCTTCAAAGGGCTGGAAAAATGGAGGAGAGGGTTGGACGTTTAAGTGCTCTGGTTGCATGAATGAGAAGAAGAGAAGGAGGGAGAGAGAGATAAGGAGAGAGAGTAGCAAATGATGGCTAGCCTTAGGCGAGTCAAGATTCGTTTTGTAAGAAAAGGAATGATTAGCTTAGGAGAAGGGAAAGCATGCTTAGGGTAGGGGTGTAGGGTGTAGGGTAAGCTAGGGTCTAGGGTGATGTCATCCCTAGGATGACATCATCCTCATGATGGGCCTAGAAAAACGTGTACACCATGGCCCGTAACATGTGGTCCACCGCCATGATTGTGCATAGGCCATATCTTGGGATCTAAATGTCGAATTGACTCACGAGACGCGGCATCGGAACCGCAACGATGATGCGAACAAGATGACATAGGTTTCGGCTCAATCCAAGTCGAGTCTATATGACCGGACCTAAGGATGACCGCAAACACTATCCGAGGGTCGCGGTCACCGGGATTCGACCAGGTAGGAGCGCGAGACCAAGACAAACGAAATGCATACCTACGCACACACATGCAAATACATGAACTCGGGTCGGGTCTTACATCTCCTGCCTCTGTTCATCTATTGTCATGCCCCAAACTCTAAAAACGGGCTCATAAAATTCTCAATCGCCGAATTCGGCGCCGATAGCCTCCGTAGTACCCCATTCTCGGTGCTTATATGCCAGATTCTGATCCTGGGATCTTACAAGGAAGATTTTCAATATGAATTTTTTTTATAATGGAGCATAACCATAAGCATAACTAAGTCACAAAATAACATCACCACATATCCACTATATTAAAAACTTTAAGTACAATACGGAAAGGGAAATACAAGGTGATCAAAAAGCTCCAAAATAATCTGACACGCGCTCATGCCTCAGCGCTGCTGCGATTTAACGCCACCTATACCAACGGTCGTGCATAAGCTTATAAAATCTTAGAGGGTGGTGTAAGTGTGTGTACAAGAAAGTGCCAAGTATGCAGTATCAGAGTAATGCAGAAGAATGCTGGTAAGTCCATGAATACTATCAGTCATACCAAGGCCATACGATGCAAGACATGAATGCTATCAGCCATACCAAGGCCATGCGATGCGAGACATGAATGCTATCGGCCATACCAAGGCCATGCGATGCTAGACATGAATGTTATCGGCCATACCAAGGCCATGCTATGCGAGGCCTACGTAGCCAAATGACATATGTGAGATGCAATACAAGCATGCCAGTCCTCATCAAGTACATATATCAATACAGTTCTTCTCTAGGATATCATCGCGGTCTAGTACACTCCACACAGATTGCCGCCTCCCTAGCCACATAGCCCAGCGAGCAGAATAGACCACACTATCCTCCTGACCAATAGTCTGCCAACACCTACCCGGCTCATTGATAGCGGACTCATTTACGAGCTGGTCAAACTCAGTCTAGCTTATAACCCCCTCACTCAGGCGGATAAGGCCACACCCCCTTCCAACCGACCACGACACAGTGGGAGACGTGGCCTACTAGTATTCGGCATTCGGGCACTCGTGTATCCACTCGGTTTAGACGTTGGAGCATCTCTTGGTACCAAAAAGGTTCTAGGACTTTTACCCAAGGACATCCTAAGTACCCACAGTGCTAGAACCAAGTATTTCTGGTATCCAATATGGCCATCCACGATGTGCCTGTGGGGCCACGACCTTGATGTCATTAGGGCGTACAATGATCATGACACACAAATACGAGATGCATGAATCACACCGTCAAATCATACAGCAATCCAGCGTATACGGCGCGATCATGTGGGGCACTCCGTCTCATAAGGAGTCCCGTAAATGTCTCAGCCCAACCGACTTGTGCTATGATCAAACATTCCTCATATCAAGCATACATATGATGCGTATGGGCATGAGTCATGGAATTATACTAAGCATGTTATATGGTGATGAACTATCCTTTCAACGAGGATGGGCCTAGACGGCCTACACATAACAAGTATGAGCCTATCAATGAGCCCTAGGGAGAGTTATAATGCGGACATTTAACCAATATTATTCTTACAATGTGGACGTCAAACCATCATTGCTCCCAAGGCATGACCCGTCATAAACATTATCACACAAACCATGGTGGAATCACACATTGCAATGGACCTTAAGGACATCTCATTGGGCCTCAACCCATGGGACTTAGATACATCAAATGGGCTGCATCACACGGGCCTTATATTCATCAAGTGAGCCGCATCAATGGACCACACCAATGGGCCATATGTACATTGCAATGGGCCATAACCCATGGGCCTTGAATACATCAAAATGGGCCCTCATATGGCAAGTGGGCCACATCACATGGGCCATATGTACATCAAATGGGCCACACCAATGGGCCCCATGTATATCAAATGGGCCACACCCAAATATAAGTGGTGACAATGATTTCCACCATTAAAATTCCCAAGGCCCACCATAACATTTATTTCCCATCCAATCTGATCATAAGGTCATACAGACCTGAATGAAGAGGAAAAACAAATTTCCTACTGATCCAAAACTTCTGCACTCCCAAAGGATTTCAATGGTGGACGTTCAATCCTCACAGTGCAGTGTGGTCCACTTGATAAATAGATCTGTCGTATTTTTAGTCTAAAGCCTTAATTTTATTTTTTTTCCAAAATGGTTGGACGGTTTGGATGCAACACATGCATCATGGTGGGTCCCATAGGGATAGACGGCATAGATAAAGTACATACCTCATGGTGGGGTCCACACGTGTGGCCCACCAGATGTACGGATGGTTAGATACAACATATACGTCCCAGCAAGGCCCACCGTCCAGCTATCTGGACGGTGGAATAAACACATACATCATGGTACAACCCACCGTCCAGTCATCTGGACCGTGTGGACCAACCATATACATCAAGGTGTGGTCTCACGTGGGGCCCACCATAACGTTTATATACCATCCAATCCGTTGGTAAGGTCACACAAACCCGGATTGAAGAGGAAAAATAAATTTCATAATGATCCAAAACTTTTGTGACAACCCAAAAGGGTTTTAATGTTAGACGTTCAATCCCACTATTCTTGCGACGCGGGCCACCTGAGCTTGTATATGGCTGATTTTTAGGGGGGCCCACTGCCTAAATAGGGCCCACCCAAATGCACAGTGTTGATGACAACACACATCACGGTGGGGCCCACGGCTGGGACCCATGGTCCCTGCCCGTCCGTTGGTGCAACAAGACACTGCTACAGCGTCCTCTGGACGTGCAGCAGCAGCAGCTGCATGTTTGCTTTCTTTTTTTTTTGAAAAAAAACTGAAATTTCATGGTTTTTCGTAGGTGGGGTCCGCATCAGGTAAATCCAACCCAACCATTGGTCTCTATGGCCCAAGACAGACCCATTAAGCCCAATATTCGACATATTTTGGTGTACAGAAACATCAGGGTGGATTTCAACGGTAGAAAATATTGTTTTCTATGTTATGGCCCGCCAGAAAATCGGATTAGCTTCATTTTTTCGGCTCAACGCCTAAAATGAGCTGAGGAATGGGATGGACGGCATGGATTAGACTTGTACATTAAGGTGGGGCTTAATAAGCGGTCCACCCAAATACCTTAAATATATAAATATACTATTATTATTTTTTTGTTTGCTTGGTTAGCTGGTCAGCACCACACGATCAGTGCACACTTCACTGTGAAGCCACGTCCAGCGTCCCGGGACGCTGGACGGTTTGCATATAACACATTTCTGGGGTGGGCCCCACCTACAGGCATGCTGCGTAGGTGGGCCACCAAGAGGTTGGATGGTGTGGATAAGACATACATCAAGGTGGGGTCCATCCAAGTGGGCCACACAACTACATCATCACATAAAAAGAAAAAGAGAGAGAGGGAGAAAGAGAGAGGGACACGTGTGATGGAGGGCTCCACCACTATGAGCCCTCTCTTGCATTCAATCATACATCAAGTGGGTCCCAATACATGTGGGCCCACCAAATCAAAGATCAACGGTGGAGATTCCTTATCCACCAAAATGGAAGGTCTAGATGACTTCTATCCATGCAAGGAAAATAAACATCATGATGGGGTCCATGGAGAATAGCCCCATCATGAAATAATCATGAGAATCAAGGTGAGCCATCGGCCACACCTAGGGTCCAAAGTGAGATCCATACCATCAATCCATAGGCCTCACTTGGCCCTTCATCAAAACATTAAAAAACTAGGCCTATAAAACACCAACCGCTCGATATTCTTGGTTTAATGGAACGCCGAGCTCCTCTTGTCTCACTTTGATGGAGAGGTTAAGAAATGAAGGGCTAGGATGATAGATTTGGGGTGGAAAGTGGGCCACACAACTCACTATTTTCTCTCCTTGGAGTGCTTGGACGTCACTCATTTGCTTGCTTGGAAAATGTGAAGAGAGAGAGAGAGAGAGAGAGAGAGAGAGAGAGAGAGAGAGAGGGTGGTTGTAAGAGAGGTGATGGGTGTAAGTAATGGATGTGAGGTGATAGGTGATGGGCATGTACTTGACATGTATGGGTGTGTAAGAGAGAGAGAGGGAGAGAGTTGACTTTGGGATTGCTTTTGTACTTGACATGAGGTGATTGATTGATGAGACATGTTGTAGAGATTCTCTTGGGATTGCAAACGCGGGGTGTTTTTTCTCGAACTGAACGCTGGGCCCACATCTCCTGGCCTAGGTATCGGATTGATATACAAGACGGGGTATTGGAACAACGGCGATGGTGCGATCGCAATGGTACAAGTCTCGGATTAAGCCGACTCAAATCTACAGGATATGACTTAGGATCATGCGCAAACGTCGATTATAGGTCGCAAGTTACCGGAATTCGACGGAAAGAATCGCGGGAGTCAATGGAATAGTACAAATTAAGATATGGGCCTTACATCTATCCTCTCTACTTCTACATCCCTTCCTCTGTTCCAGTGGACGACGATCTCGCTGCCTGGGTCGAGAATGCGGTAGCGGCTGAGTCGTGGCTTAGGCGATGGACGGGTAGGATTAGGCCGAGAGGAGGAGGGTAAGAAGGGGCGGGAGATGGGGGACGAGGAGCAATCACCACCATTCGACTTCATCTTCATCTTCATCATCTTCTTTTTCTTCTTCCATGGTGAAGTACTTGAGGATTCGATTGAAAATCTTCCATCACTCGAGAGAGAACGAGAAGAATCCGAGAGAGAAGATGGAGTTGTAGAAGACAGAGAGAATGGGAATGGTAGAATTGTAATTGTAATTTGAATGGTAGCGCGGATTCCAAAGGGTCGTGCTGATTCTAAACGGTCACAAGGATTCCGAAGGGTGTGCGAATTCCCAACGGATTACGTGGAAGAAGTGACTTTAATTTGATTTCCTGAAAAAGACTGGTGGTTGTGGTTGTTATTTTATATGGGTCGTGGTTGTTAGTCTATATGGGTCGTGCTTGTCATGATATAACATAACAACCATGACCAAGTAACATGACAACCACAACACATTTAACACGAGAACCATGACCCATATAGCATAACAACCACGACCCATAGGAAAAGGTGGGTAGTTATATTCCAACCGTTGAAACTTCCGTGGGGTCGACAATTATATTTACATGCCATCCATACCATTCTTATAGGCTAGTCATTCAATGGTCAAGGCACCGAACAACGGGTCGTGGATATTGTATTGTAATTGTAATTGGGTCGTGGATATTGTATTATAATTATAGTCGTGCTTGTCATGTTATATGGTCGTGGTTGTTACGTTATATGAATCGTGGTTCTCTTGTTACATGGTTGGTGTTTGTCATGTTATATGGGTCGTGGTTGTTGCGTTATATTTTTCCGTGGTTGTCGGCTGATTTTTTGTGGTGTGACCAGCCTATAAGCTAGAAGATAACAAAGGAAATCAACAGACAACCACAACCATGTGACATAACAACCCCGTTCAATGGTCAAGGTGTTGATTCCGAAGGGACGCTCTGATTTTGAACGGTCGTGCGAATTCTGAAGGACTGCTCTCGATGCCCAATGGGGAAGTAGCGACTTTAATGTGATTTCTAGCCGAGGGTCGTGATTCTGGTGCAAATTGGCTTGTGAAAGTAATCCGCACCAAAGTACCACTCTTATAGGATGGTCATTCAATGGTCAAGGCGCCGATTCCGATGGGTCGCGCTGATTCTGAACGGTCATGCGGATTCCGAAGGGTCGCTCTCGGTACCTAATGGATTATGGGGAAGTAACGACTTTAATGTGATTTCATGAAAAATAAGAATGTGGCGCTATTTCTGGGGGGTCGCGCTGAATTCGAAGGGAATGATCGTGGATATGTCGAACAATGGGTCGTGGTTGTCTTCCATAATGGATCATGGTTGTCTTCTTACATAGGTGGTGTTGTATTGTAATTGTAACTATAATTGGGTCATGGATATTGTATTGTAATTATGGTCGTGTTTGTCATGTTATATGGGTAGTGGTTGTTACGTTATATGGATCGTGGTTGTTTATTAGAAGGGTCATGGTTGTCATTTTGCACGGCTCGTGGTTGTGCAGTTATATGGGTCGCGGTTCAAATGGACCACGACCCATTAAAGTTAGGATGTGTAGTGTAATATACAAACTTTTCCTGTGTTAACATGATCCAAAGTGGATGATAACCACGCTACAAAGTGGATGATGATCATGATCCGTTATGCATTTGAACCACGACCCATAGAGGAAATCGTAATCTGAACAACAAGTCGTGGATGTCATGACATATGGATCGTGGTTGTCATGACTTAAGGTCGTGGTTGTCAACAACGATCCAAAGTGGATGACAACCACGATCCATTACAACTGTGAACCACGACCATTTTAACATGACAACCACAACCCATATCAACTACGACCAATGCTTCTCCTATATCACGACCCATACTATACAAATCAGCAAAAGTAACGTGCACATCCATACAACAGTAACACAGGTAAATTTTGTATATATTACACTACTTGTTCATAAGACAGTAACCACGACCCATATATAATGACAACCAAGACCTATGAAAAAGACGAACTGTTACAACCACAACCCATGAAAAATACAATATGAATAACTGTTCTCTTCAACGAGCACCTAGGGAGCTGCAAAACTCTATTGAGGATGTCTTACTTTAACAACCACGACTCTAGGGGAAACAACAACCCATATAACACAGTCACTGCCAGATGAGAAGCTAAAGCTTGCAGTCTCACTTCTGTCGCTGACAGTAGAGAAGCTAAAGCTACACTCTCACTTCTGCCGCTTCCAGAAGAGAAACTAAAGTTGCTGACAAACACGACCATAATTACAACACAACCTGAAGAACAAAAATCTTCAACGGGCACCCAGCGAGCTAAAAAACTCTGTTGAGAAGGTATCTTCAGAATTTCCTGTGGAGACCGTTGATCTTCAGGAAGATAGTCAACGTCCCTGAGGAAAGGGAAGGGATCACTCATAAAGGAAGAATGAGAGAAGGACTCGATGGCTTCTTCGAATATCTCCTCCATTATTTTGATTGAAAGAACAAAGTAAGTCCATGAATGCTTAATGTGTTGCAATAGGATTCTGGTTCAGATTATCTTCTGAAAGAAATTTAAAACCCAAGTACCACTTTTATAGGCTGGTAAACATTCCGAAAGGTCGTGCTGATCCCGAAGGGATTACAGGGAAGTAACGACATTAATGCAATTTCCTGAAAAAGAGAGAGTGTGGCGCTGATATCAATGGGAAGGGTTGTGGATATGACGAACAATGGGTCGTGGTTGTCATACATGAGAACCACAAGCTATATAACACGAGAACCACGACCTATATGGCAAGTCACGGGAGTGCAATACCATGATATATGTGCCATCTAGACCCTAGTTGTCACGCCCCAAACTTGGAAATCGGGCTCGCAAAATTTTCGATTGCCAGATCCGGTGCCGATAGCCTCCATAGTTCCCCATTATTGGCTCCCGGTGCCTATTCACCAGATTCCGATCCTGGGATCCTACGAGGAGGATTTTTCAATGTACATTTATCTCGTAAGAAGCATAACCACAAGTTTACCTAAATCACAAAGGCAGCATCATCATCACATATCCACTAATATAAATAGTTGAATACAATGCTGGAAGGGAAATACATGTATCGATAATCAAAGTTCCAGAAGACAGCTGCACACTCCAAGTTCAACACTGCGGTGACCTAACGTCACCTACACGCATCTATCGTGCATAAGCTTATAAAAAGCTTAGAGGGTGGTGAAAGTGTGTGCGCAAGGTAAGGGCCAAGTATGCAATACAATGCTATAAATCATACAATATCAGAAATACTGGTAAGTTCATGAATCATACGATATCAGAGTAAGCGAAAATACTAACAAGTTCAAGAATCATGCGATATCAGAGTAAGCGGAAATATACTGGTGAGTCCATGAGTGTCATCAATCGTACCAAGGCTATGTGATGCAAGGCATGAATGCTAACGGCCATATCAATGCAGAAACATGGCAACCCCAAAATGCTAAATGTTGTGGATGCAATGAATATGTGGTGCAAATGAAATGACCAAGCTGGAGTGAAGTCGGGATGATAGTATGTTGTATCGCAGGTTATGGGGTCCATCAAAAGGGACTTCTATCCAAACCAGTCCCATACCTAAATTTGGATTGCCAGACTCAATGTGGTAAACCCCTGACCTTAGGTTAGTCGCGCGCCCCAACCGAAATCCTTACCATTATGAAGGTACATAATAATTAGTTACACACCACCAGCCCAAGTGGATAGTGAATGAATGAAAGAATGAGTATATAACTCTTGCTCAATAAGTCCACGTATCAGTACTGTACATCTCTGGGATCATCACCAGGGTTTAGTACACTCCAAACTAGATTGCCGCCCCATCGCGCGCAACTAGGTGAGTGGAAGAGACCTCACTATCTGCCTAGTCAGTAGTCAGCCAATACCTACCAGACACATCGATAGTGGACCCATTTATGAGTTGGTCAAACTCAGCCTAGTTTTGCCCACTATGAATCGGGCAGGTAAGGCCACACCCCCTTCCAACTGACTACGACACAGTGGGAGACGCGGCCTACTAGTATTCGGCACTCGGGCGCTCATGTAATCTACTCGGTTTAGACGTTGGAGTGTCTCCTGGCCACGGGATTTTCACCCAGGGCCATTTATGGCCGCTCGATGCTAGTAACAGATTTCTGGTGTCCCATCTGATCATCCACGATATGCCTGTGGAGGCCACGACCCTGATGTCACTAGGGCGTATAGTAATCACAACACACAATGCAAGATGCGTAAGTCTGTAACGACTCAAAAAATTTCATACGATGGCCCGAGTACCACCTCAGGTAGAAATCACTTAGGATCAAATCCTTTAGAAATTAGACAAAGTTAACTAAGTCTTAAACTAGATTGTATATAAAATCTGCACGAATCACTTTAAATACGATCTGTAAGGCCCAAAACTTATGGAATCATTGACACTACATTACCCTAAAATCTAGGATCAATCTCATTACTCAGCTGATCTCGGAAGCACATTGAAACTCCGTATCAGATATGGACCACACATCAAAAGTTCGAATGATACGAAGTTATAGACTTAGGACCGCCTTGCTGGGCTTGATAACCATCTCGGAGATCAAACCCAGATAGTGTTCCATGGCTATTCGCTTGAGCCCGTAGCGAGGAGTGTGAGAACACTTGGTTTTCTTTATAAATAAAATCTCAAATAGTAATCTGAGATTTGTTACTTGCGGGCCTGATATAAGCAATCAGACCGTCAGAATCTGACCCAAATACACCCTCGGATCAAGAGAAATTTCATATACATGGCAGTGTACTTGAAATCTCCGATCGAGTTTCAGTGACCGTTGAACTGAAACTGGTCCGCCACATGCTATCTGAGAATTCTCTTGGAACGAAAACTTAACTTCACCTAGATCCAAGGTTGGTGAGCTTAAGTCCGACCGCACGCAGAAAAAGGGCCGCCAGAAGTGCTCCGTTGAGACGAAACAAGCTCACTTTGGATATAACCTAAGTATACCTTGACCCTGGGTCTATTTGGTGATGTTTTAGGCTATATAAGGACCTTAAATCCTCTCACATTCAGCCCATACGAATTTGAAGAAACCCTAGAGAGAGAAGAGAGAAAAGAGAGAGAAATGTGAGAGTTGTGGGAGAACCTTCCTGATACTCTATCCTCTTACTATACACGCTTAACCCTCGTGATCTAATCGCTTTTCCGGTGATTCCAGTTTCGTTTCTAGGTAAGAAAACCTTAACCCTAACCTGTTTTAGGGTTTCAATTGATTCAATTAGCAAAATAACTAATACTACTTGTGCTTTAGGTCGTTCTACTGTCGTGGGAGAAGCCTTAGCATTCCTACCAAATTTATTACGCTTCTACGGTGTAAGGTGCGGACTTTAGGTGTATAGGTTATGGTTTTCAAGGCTTTCAATGTCGGTGAATGATTTATAACTGACAAGGGTGCTATTATACATGCAAAATGCGTCGTCTGTTTCGTCATACGAATTTATATGAGATATGTAGGAATTAGGCTATTCTATGCATATGTGGAGATGTTTGTTTTTGTTTGAAATTTGGATTTGTGTTTAACATGTTTATTTGTCATGAATATATGCTTGATGCATGTGTGACAACTCCTTAGCGAAAGGACTCGCCCTAAATCATGTTATGGCAAAAGTACGTTATACGTGATAAATGTGTAGCCCAAGTGTTTGTGGAAATGCTTAAGTAAACACGGATCTCGGATTCATGCATGCCATGATTTCCGTCGTGGGTATATACATGTGATATACGGGGCAACTCCCTAGTGAAAGGATTCGGCCTAACACATGTACAATTCATCATATATCATGTATGATGATGTTTGAAGTTTATGTGTTTGTGAAAATGCCTGAATGTGCTAGCGATCATCTAGTACACATTATGTGCGGCTCGAGATACAAATCTCGGTCACCTTAATTGTGTGAATGATTTCCTACATGTACGCTTTATAGTAAAGTCTGTTTTACTTATGCAATGATTGTGTGTGAAATCATGCTTGTGTTGTAATATGCTTTGATGGTTAATGTTGTTTCATAATATGCTTATGTGATTGAACTTCTTGAACCATGGAATCCATTATGGTGGATTGTCTCACATGATTATATGATGAATGGATTGAGTTTGGGACTATGATGTAGTCCAGGCAATCGGTAACGGAAATAAATTCGTGGCTGAGATTCATTCGCCTTACGAGATGTGTTCGACGAACCCGAGTCGTACTTCGGTTGGCGACAATGGTTAGGCCACACGAAGTGCTTGCGCTTCATGTCGTTCAATTGGTCGTACGCTCGATGTAACATCTTGAATTTTTGTCAACCTGGAATTAGACGTCCTTAGGCAATGGGTCGCTCCTAACACCTTATTATCTTGTCAGAACTCAATCCCACAGTCTAAAATCGCTTGTTAACCCTTTTCCTTCACAAATCTCACCTTTCACCACCTCGTTCTTTAAATCCTTCTAAGTACTTTCACATTAAACACTATCTTAAAGTTTAGGTGATGAAGAACAATAATTAAACTAAACATTACTACAAAGGACTAAGTACCACCTCAGACAGAAATCATACAGGACTAAAATCCTTTAGAAATTAGGTGAGAATTAGCTAGTGTTAAACTAGAGTGCCTGTGAAATTAGCACTAATCACTTTAAGTACGATCTGCAAGACCCAAAACTTGTAGAATCATTGACGCTAGGTTACCCTAAAATCTAGGATCAATCTCATTACCCGACTACTCTCGGGAGCATCTCGAAACTCCATATCAGATTTGGACCACACGTCGGAAGTCCGATTAACACGAAGTTAAGGAATTAGGACCGCCTTGCTGGGCTTGATAACCATCTCGGAAATCAAATCCAGATAGTGTCCCAGCGCTATTCGCTTGAGCTCAGAGCGGGGAGTGTGAGAAACACGAAAATAATTACAAAATAAATATGAATTTATGAAATCTGGCAATCAGTATTGAGCAACCTGACCGTCAGAATCTGACCCAAATACACCCTCGGATCAGGAAAATTTTATACACATGTCCATGTACTCGAAATCTCCGATCGAGATCCACTGACCGTTGAACTTAAATTGGTCCGCCACGTGTGATCTGGGAAGCCGACCAAAACGAAAAACTTACCCATACCTAGATCCAGTGTTAGTGAGCTTAAGTTCGACCGCACACAGAAAAGAGGCCGCCAGAAGTCCTCTGTTGAGCTGAAACTGACCCGCTTTGGTTATAACCTAAGTATACCTTGACCTAGAGTCTATTTCGGTGAGGTTTTAGGCTATATAAGGACCTTAAAACCCTCTCTTATTAAGCCATACGAATTTGAGAAAAACCCTAGGAGAGGAGAGAAAAGAGAGAGAAAGTGTGAGAATCTCCCTGCCACTCTACCCTGCCGCTATACGTGCTTAACTACTCTGATCTAATCACTTTCCCGGTGATTCCGACTTCGTTTCTAGGTAAGAAACCCTAACCCTAAACTGATTTGGGGTTTTGATAGTTGTAAGTTATGAAATAGCTAACCTATTTCATTCTTTAGGTTACCAAACTACCAAATACGAAAGCTTAGCAAACCTATTGAATTCGTTACGATTCTACGATAAAAGGTGCGGACTTTATGTGTATAGTTTATGGTTTTCAACGCTTTCAATGTCAGATAATGATAGATTCATGATCTGCATGCAATTGCACATGTACAAAGTGCTGTCTGTTTTCCGTTTCGATTAAATACGAAGAATATGGAATTTTGTGTATTCTAGGTATTTGTAGAAAGTACTGTATACGTATAAATTTTAGAAATGTGTTTGCCATGATTATTTTCTGTACGAACATATCATATATGTGTATAACACTTACTTGGCGAGAGGGTTCGCCCTAATACATGTTTTTGCTAATATACACTATGTATGTTAAAGTAGTGTATTCTAAGTGTTTATGAAAATGACCGAATGAATATAGAATTCGCATTCATGCTCTCCATGACTGATTGTCATGGTACATGATTGTTGTATAGGCGACACCCCTTTGACAAAAGGATTTGCCCTAAATCACGCCATGGCCAATATACACTATATATGCTAAAATGTGTAGCCCAAGTGTTTGTGAAAATGACTGAATGAACATGGAACTTGGATTCCTGCTTGCCATGACTATCCGTCGTGGGTGCACGCGTGTTATAATTGGGGCAACTCCCTAGTGAAAGGATTTGGCCTTATACCTATGTGATCAACATACGTCATGTATGTTGATGTATGTAGTTTAAAGTATTTGTTGAAATGACTAAATAAATATGGATTTATGATTTATGCCTGCCAAATGTATTGAATGTAAGAACATGATTGATGTGTATGCGACAACTCCTTGCTATAAGGATTTGTCTTATTCTATGTTGAAATCAACATACGTCATGTATGTTGGAGTGGTGTAGTTTAAGTGTTTGCTAAAATGCCTATGTGAGAAATTGTGTGACGAACTAAGTTTAATAAGGTGTTAAGATAGGATTCCCAGCTACCTTAGAGATGTATATGATTTCCTCCATGTTGCTTGATTAATTTAACCGCTTACTTATGTGTTTGTATTTCCTGTTTATATTGTGCTTTATTACATGTTTTATGACATGCTTGTCAACATGGTTAAATCACTTTGTTTATTCTGCTTTACTCTACATGCTTCTGGTCATGGATTGATTGTGTTTGGGGATATGATTATAGTCCAGGCAATCGGTAGCGGGATTGAATTCATGGCTGAGATTCATTTGCCACGTGGGATGTGTTCGACGAACCCGAGTCGTACTTCGGTTGACAATAGTGGTTGGCCATACGAAGTGCTTGTGCGCTTCATATCGTTCAACTTGTTGTGCGCTCGAGCTAGCCGAGCTCGTCAAGCAACCCGATCTGCCTTATGTATGTTCACCATGTTTGGACGCCTCTGCTTGAACCTAGGGTACCAAACTTACCAGTGAAATCCCGTTAACTGTGATACCTCAATCCGCTAAGACTCATGAGCCGGGCATCGTGGTATGGGACACCGTGGTCAAGCTGTCGGCCTACGCTGGGGCCACGTGCCTCTCCGTAGTGTCCATTGAGCAACCAGACTCGTGAGCCGATTATGGTGGTATGCGACACTATATTCGAGCTATCGTCTTACACTGATTGGTGATAAGCCCTTTGTAGTGACCTCGAGCATACTCTGAATTTGCGGTGAGGCGACGAGTTTTGCCGTGGTGTATAGAGTATGAACTAGGCCTGTATCAATTTAGTGATGAACCGTTAAAAGGGTGATGGGGGAGTGGTATAACGGTTGTGTAACAGCCCTGACAACCCTTGCAGCGACCTAGAAACACACTATCGTATGAGATTAACTAGGACTGACGACCCTAAAATGGATCATGTTTGGGAATGATACAAGGGAGTACCTTAGTTTCCCAATACTGTTGTTTGAAATGGACTAATAACAACTCGGTAATCATGCTCATCATCGCATTGCATGTGCCTAGAAGGTGTGGAGCACTGAGGAATGCAAGCATGCCACGAACGTAAGATGGTGTCGCATGAGGGAGTATGTGGTGAGGGCATGCATCATGACTGCATTCATACTTGCATTAATAAGAGTAGTTAGGAGTGTTTGATTTTACTGCTTTATTATTACTGCTTGATTGAGTTGATAACATGTTAACCTATGCTTTATTGTTCCACTAAGTTGATCACTAACTCCCACGTTACAGGACGGTGTTGTACACACCAACCAGACTTGTTTGAGTTTCAGATGATGGCGATGCTGCGAAGCGGAGCCGGACTCTTATGAGGATGAGGAGGATTCCTCCTTTATGCAGTTTCAGGCGGGTTCCTGTGAGCCGTGTCTTGATCGACGAGGCTTTCTGGGATATTGACTAGATGACCTTACACAACTTGGTATAATTTGAAATTGTACTTGTAATGAATTAACCTGGTAACATTATCACATTTTGGAGACTCACCATAGTTTATATATTTTACATATCTATCACAGTCTTCCGCTTGTAAATTTAACTGTCTCTGGGGTATGATATGCTGTTTTGGCTTAATCTCACTCCTGTTCGCTAAACTAATACAGACAACATTCAATCATCATTCATTTTTTTGTATAAGTGATGCGTTGGAACTCGGGAGTTGAGTTTATGCTCAACCCCCGATTTTCAGGGCGTTACACTCGAGCTAGCCGAGGTCGTCAAGTAACCCGATCCGCTTTATATATGTTCACCATGTTTGGACGCCTTTGCTTGAACCTAGGGTACTAAACCTACCAGTGGAATCCCATTAACCATGGTATCATGATCCGCTAAGACTCATGAGTCGGGCATGGTGGTATGGGACACCTTGGTTGAGCTGTCGGCCTATGCTGGGGCCACGAGCCTCCCCGTAGTGACCATTGAGCAACCAGACTCGTGAGCCGAATACAGTGGTATGGGACACTGTATTCGAGCTATCGTCCTACACTGCTTTGATGGGTGATGGGGGAGTGGTGTAACGATTCCATGTAACAGCCCTGGCAGCCCTGACCGTACCCGGTGTAGTGACCTCGAGCATACTCTGAATCTGCGGAGAGGCGACGAGCCTTCCCGTAACAAACAAAGTATAATCTAGGCTTGTATTGATAAGGTGATGGGGGAGTGGTGCAACAATTCTGTGTAACAGCCCTGACAGCCCTTGTAGTGACCTAGAACCGTATCATCGTATGAGATTATCTAGGATTGACGACCCTAGAATGGATCATGTTTGGGAATAGTACAAGGGAGGTACCTTAGTTTCGACCTCGACGCAAGGCGGGGTCCATAGATGGACGGTCGATGATGGATTAATTAAAATTAATGGGGCCCAAGCGTTTGGGTTAACCCACTAGAGAATGATGAGGATGGGCTTAACGAGGCCTAAGGGAAGGCCACAATGTTGACGTTCAACCATCATTGCCCATCAATGTGATCATTTAACCAACATTGCTCCCATGGAATGACGCTCATAGGGTCAATCGGATAGGGGCCCACGGCCTAGCACAAGGGCCTAATATACATCATCATGGGCCTCAGTTACATCAAATGGGTCGAATCAAACAAATGGGCCGAATCAAGTGGGCCGATCAAATGGGCCAAGTAATTGGGCCGATCAAATGGGCCGATTCAAATGGGCCGAATCAATGGGCCGAATCAAATGGGCCGATTTAAATGGGCTAAGTCGAATGGGCTAAGTTGAATGAGCCAATTCAAATGGGCCGGTACAAATGGGTCGATCAACACAATTCATTTTATTGTTAGAGATTATATTAGAGCATTTTTCAAAAAAAAAAAAAAAAGAATCATATCCAGAGGATCATTTGGACCCTACCACACATAACAGTGGTGATAGTGATTCCCACTGTTAAAATTAAGAGGGCCCACCATAGCATTTATTTTCCATCTAGACTGTTCACAAGGTCACAAAGACCTGAACAGGGAGGAAAAAAGAAATATTATGTTAATTCAAAACTTCTGTAAATCCCAAAAAAGGGTTTCAATGGTAGACGTTCAATTCCACTGTTCCTGCAGTGTGGTCCACGTGATAATGGATCTGTCTTATTTTTAGTCTCAAGCCTTAAGGCGAGTTAGCCAAAAGGATGGACGGTTCACATACATCAGTGGCGTTCACATAGGTGGCCCATCACGTCAGATGGATGGGTGGTAGGATACGACACATGCATCATGGTGGGGTCGTGCTTGGCACACCAAATAGATGGACGGTAGGGATACAACATGTGCATCATGGTGTGGTCCACATAGTGGCCCCACCATGGTAATATATATATATATATATATATATATATATATATATATATATATATATATATATATATCAGAGGCAAAGATTGCCCAGACCCACCGTCCAGACCCATCTGGACGGTGATGGTCTACTCATTAAAGGTGGGTCCCACGTGGGAGTGGCCCACCATAATATTTTATATATACAATATAATATATTATATTATATAATATTATATATGCAATATGATATATTATATATATATATATATATATATATATATATATATATATGCTTATATTCATACGTGTGTGTGTGTGAGATAGTGAGGACTACCAGCGTCCAGGGATCCAGTGTCCAGACCCTGGATGATGGACAGTGGAGATGTTGATACAAACATCATGGTGGGTCCCACACATGTGGTCCACCAAGATTTAGATCTGCCTCACATCTACATGGACAATGAGGCGCCACAGATGGTTGGCGTGGAATATACATCACGGTGGGTCCCACACACGTGGCCCATCAAAGTTTTGGATGAAGCCGATACTTGTGTTTTTCCTTCATCTTGGCCATCCAATGGACCCTCTACAACGTGGGCCTCACGATCGGACGGTGTGGATCATCATACATGCTCACAGTGGGCCATCACAAGAGAGAGAGAGAGACGTGCGATGGAGGGACCCTGCCACTATGGGTCCCTCTAGCTTACAACACATACATCAACATGGATCCCATCATAAGTGGGCCCTAAATGAAACTCAACGATGGATCACCCACCTATTGCACTCCTCCGTGATCCCATGGACTCCTATGCTCCTTGCCTTCAATTTTGATGGAGGTAGATGATGAATGAATGGTTGAGATGGGAGATGAGAGGGTGGGAAAGTGGGCCACACTTGTTGTTTTGGGAGAGCTTGGGGAGGCTTGGACGTGGGATATTTTTGTTGCTTCGGAGTGAAGAGAGAAAATGAGAGGGAGAGAGAAGTGATGGGTGAAAAGGGATGGGATGATGGGTGATGGATGATGGGGTTCTAAGAAATGGATGGGTGGAGAGAGAGAGAGAGAGATGTTGACTTAGGGAATGGGAAGGGATGGGTTGCTTGTACTTGTGGTATGGTGTGTACTTGACTTGATTGACTGATTGATTGATTAATTGATGGGATAGGTCGTAGAGATTCTCTCAGAATTCGCACGCGTGGCGTTTTTCTCGAAATGAACGCGGGCCGATATCTTCTAGCCTGGGTATCGGATCGGTGCGCGAGTCATGGCGTTGAAACCGCGGTGACAGCGCGGTCACTAGGGTACAAGTTTCAGGTTGAGCCGACTTTGGTATGCAAGACTCGGCTTAGGATCGCGAACAAATATCGGATACAGGTCAAGGGTTGCCGGAATTCGACCGGAAGGACCACGGAAGCCTACGAAACGGTATGGTCTAGGGTACGGGTTTTACAGCTCATATGGGCCTAATATACATCACCATGGGCCACGACCCATGGGCCCCAAATACATCACAATGGGCTACGACCCATGGGCCTCAATATACATCATAATGGGCCGTAACCCATGGGCCTCAATATACATCATGATGGTTCGTAACCCATGGGCCTCAATATACATCAAGTGGGCTACATCAATAGCCACACCAATGGGCCTCAATATACATCAAGTGGGCTACATCAATAGCCACACCAATGGGCCTCATATACAACGAGTGGGCCGCACCAATGGGCCTCATATACGACAAGTGGGCTACATCAATGGCCTCAAGAGAGAGCTTGGATTATACCAAAAAATCATTTCAATAGTTGTAGGTGCAACATGTGTATCACTATACATAATCATTCTATGGGGTACATGACACTCTAATGATGATCAGCACTACCAAACATTATCTATGTAAATCAGCATTGTCCAAACATTGGACAACACCGTCCAAACGCTGTCTATGTAAATCTGCACTGTCCAAACATTGGGCATGTAAATCAGCATTGTCCAAACATTGGACAACATCGTCCAAACATTGGGCATGTAAATCAGCATTGTCCAAACATTGGGCAGCACCATCCAAACATTGTCCAGTACCGTCCAAACATTATACAACACCATCCAGCAAAATCTAGACGGTGTGGATAACAAATACATCATGGCTGGCCCCTCATGGATGGACGGTGTATACAACACATATCATCAAGGCAGGCCCCACCGTCCGCTGCTACTGGATGGTGGGAATACAACAGATACATCAAGGTGGGTCCCACCATCCCATGTGTGGACGGTGGACAAAATGCATACATCAAGTGCGTCCCACGTGTGGACGGCCACTGCATCAGGGCCCCACCGTCCCTACCTGGACGGTGTGGATAGCATAGATGAAACACATACGTCATGAGGGTCCCATAGACCTTGCTGACGTCAAATGCACTAGCAATAATAGCTACTGGTGAGGTACGCCAGTCAATCCACTTCCATTAAAAAAAAAGGGCCCCACATGAATGGATGGTAGGATATAACGCACACCTCATGATCAGCCCACCGTCCAGAAGTCTGGACTGTGGGATCTAAAGCATACATCATGGTGGTCCTCACAGCACCGTCCCGATGGACGATACAGATAAATACATCACAGTGGGCTCCATCCAGATGGACGGACGGTGTGGATCAAAGGGACCCACAGAAGTTGACATCACTGCAACAGCTGTTAGTTGCATGTGGTAGACCAGCCAATTCGCTCCTCATCAAGTGGGTCCCAGTTGGGCCCACTATAACATTTTATATATATATATATATATATATTATATATATATATATATATATAATATATATATTGTTTGAAGGACCTCAGCGTCCAGGCCCTGGACGGCCTGGATGTAAAGCACATACATCAAAGGTGGTGCACCGTCTAGAGATGGACGGTGCTGATACAACTCATACATTGTGGTGGGGTACACACATCCACGTATGGACGGTGGGCATACAACACATCATCAAGGTGGGGTCCATGTGGTGGCCCACCGGCTTTGGATGTAAGCAGATATTTGTGTTTCCTCTTCGGCCAGGTCCGTCCCATGGTGGACAACAAGGTGGGTCACACCAATGAGACATCCAAAAATTCTGGACGATCAGGATTTTGATCAAATCAGGTGGGCCACACACAGGCATCATTATCATCATAAAAAAATGAAAGAGACAGAGAGAGAGAGAGAGAAGAGAGAGAGAGAGAGAGAGAGAGAGAGAGAGAGAGATCGGAATAGTGGAGGGACCCCGCCACTATGGGCCCCTCTTTGATACAAATCATACATCAAGATGGGTCCCACCATATGTGGGCCCTCAAATCACAAAATCAAATCATAAAATCACCCACCTTTGATCTCTTCTTCCTTCTTCCACCAATGCATGCTAAAGCTCCAATGGAACATCTTTTAAGGGTTGAGATCAAACTTGGATGGTGGAGATGGGAGGTAAGAAGGTGGGCCACACTAGCTCTTCTCTCCTTGGAAGCCATGGACGTCCACTCTCCCTAGGTTGCTTGGGAGTGAAGAGAGAGATGAGAGAGAGGGAGAGTGATGTAAGGAGAGAGGGATGGGTGTGAGTGAGTGATGGAGTGATGGGGAGTGATGGGTGTACTTGACTAGGTATAGGTGGAGAGGGAGAGAGTTGACTTTGGGTTGCTTGTACTTGACATGTGAAGTGATTGATGTGATTGATGGGACATTCTCTTGGGTTTGCAAATGTGTGGCATTTTTCTCAAACTGAACGCGGGCCCACATCTCCTGGCCTGGGTATCGCCTTGGCGCGCGAGACACAACATCGGAACCGCGGCCACGGCACGGTCGCTAGGGTACAAGTCTCAGGTCGAGCCGACTCTGGAATACGAGATACGACTTAAGGTCGCGCGCAATGCCGATAACAGATCGCGGGTGTCCGAAATTTGACAGGGAGGACTGCGAAAGCCTACGAAATAGTATAGGCTAGGATATGGGTCTTACACCAGTGCAATCAAATGCATCAATGCTACAAAGGGAGGATGATTGGTTGTGCACACAGATATTCCTGTACCCGTTGTTGTACATAGATACTGGGGCCCACCGATATGACCGTAACAAATCTAATACATATTGATAACAACAACAATCCACTAGAATGTGAACCACGAACCATTGTTTGGGTCATAGTTGTACAACATGAGGGGTCGTGGTTGTCACTATCAAAGGTCGAGGCATGGATGAAACACATAAGTATCGAGCCATCCATAATCCATGTCGTGTATTGCCCCGTGCAAATATCAACTCGTTTGGCCAATAACGATGATGGCGGGAGTTGAATAACATGAATCCATACTAAAGAAATTAGTACAAGTAACGTTCTCATCCATACAACAGTAACGAGTGAAAATTTTGTATATCACACTACTCTTCATTAATGGCATATGCAGGACTTTATGGTCGTAGACCATTGAAATGATCCCTCCCATTTTTGGGATCAAGCACTAAAATGATCTGTCGTAGAAACATGTAACAACCGCCACACATTTAATATGAGAACAACAACCTATATGGGCCCACATTGTATATGGGTTGTTGAACGTGGATGACAACCACGATCCATCTATCATGACAACCACAACCCCTGGTTGTCATGGACAATGGGGGCGTGAGTGGTTCAAACGCACAGTGGATCGTTGTTGTATACTGCGTGGAACGAGGTTAACAACCAAGATCAATGACAGCCACGATCCGTAATAGCATTCAGGTCATGATCCATATAAAGTGACAACCATGAACCACGTAACCGGCGGCGTGGATTATAAAAGGCTCGATGCTTATGTGTTTCATCCATGAAGTCTATAATCCATAATACTTGCCTTTCATAATCCACACCGACAATCCTTTTTGACGTGTCCTTTTATGGGTAAGGCCCAAATATCAGCCGACAAGGTGGATAAAAGTGGATAGTGCCCAAGTAAGGACTTTTTGGGGGCCATAGCAAGATAGTCGACAAGGTGGATGAATCGGTACAGACGGTTTGGTTGAAAAGGTAGAGAACATGTTGAAAACCACAACCACAATCAAGGAAACATGAGAACCACAATCCATATAAGATTGCAACTACAAACCATATAGCATTACAATCATGACCCATATAACATGAAAACCGCGACCCTTATAAGATTACAACCACGACCCATTTAATACAGTAACTGCCAAAAAAGAAGCTCAGTGATGCACAAGACTCTGCAAGTTTCTTCCACTTAAGTTTGCAAATGGGGATATTATCATACTTTATTGTTTCCACTTCGGATTCAGTGTGACCCTTCCAAATCAACGCCACATGGAACATGCAAGCCACGACCCATTCGATGTTCAGGGCACCATGATAAAATTTACATGACAAACACAACCCATATTACATGACAACGATGACCCATACAACATGACAACATGACCCAAACAACATGACAACCACAATCATAATTACAACACAATATGAAGAAAAGTTCTCTTCAACGGGTACACAGGGGGCTGAACAGCTCTATGGAGAATGTGTTGTTTTACCCTGATCAAAAACTCTATTGAGAAGGTCAGACTTAAATAAGACATTCCTTTAAATAGTTTTTTTTACTGGCTGGGTGCCCGTTGAAATTGTCGAGTAGCCAGAATTCAGAAATTGTCTTCAGAACTTCCTATGGAGGACATTGAGCTTCAGAAAGATTGTCAACATCGCTGAGGAAAGAGAAGGGATCACCAATATAAAAAAAAACACGAGAGTGACTTAATGGCTTCTTCAAATATCTCCTCCATTATTTTGCATGAAAGAGCAAAGAAATTCATGAATGCGTAAGGTGTTGCAATAAATAAGGATTCTGGTTCGGATTGGCATGAAAGTAATATGAAGCCCAAGTACCACTTTTATAAGCTAGTCATTCAATGGTCAAGGAGTTGATTCCGAATGGTTACGCTGATTCGGAACGGTTGTGCGGATTCCGAAGGTCGCGCTGATTTGCAACAGATACTTGAAAAAAAGGACATTAATGTGATTTCCTGATAAAAGAAGGATGTGGTGCTGATTCCGAAGGGTCGCGTTGAATCCGATGGGAATGGTCGTGGATGTCATCCATAATGGATCGTGGATCGCATGTTGAAAGGGTCGTGGTTATGAAGAACACTTGGTCCTGGTTGTCATGGATAATGGGTCGTGGTTGTTACTTATGTTGTGAGGTGTTGAAGCCCAACTCACTTCGTATCGTGGTTATTGTGTCATATAGGTCGTGGTGTTAACGTTCAATGGATTATGGTTGAAATGACGATATAGATTATGGTTTTCATAGCATATGGATCGTGGTTTTCATTACATATGGATCGTGGTTGTCATGTTGTATGGGTCGTGTTTCTCATAAGGTTGTGGTTGTCGAATACGATCAAGATGGACGACAACCACGATCCAGTACAACTGTGAACCACGACAAATTTAACATGACTTACATGACCCATATCAACTACGACTAATGCTTCACGTATACCACGACCCATATAACACGACAACAATGACCCATATATCATTTCATTCAGGGTCCATGTATCATGACAACCACGACCTATACAACCTTACAACCATGACCCATATACAATGACAGTAACGACCCATGTATCATGTTAATCATGACCCAATGTGGATGATAATCACGAGCTTTATGCATTTGAACCATGACCCATATATGAAAATATTGTACATAACAATAGGTCGAGGTTTTCATGATATATTGTTCGTGGTTGTCATGTTAATGGGTCGTGTTCTCTCAGTGCCATGGTTGTCAACAACGATCCATTATAAACGTGACAACCACGACGCATGTAAAATGTCAACCATGACCCATGCAACACGTCAACCATGACCTGTATAACATGACAACCACGAACCCATATCAAATGACAACTACGATCAATGCTTCACGTCAACCACGAACCGTATAACACGACAACCACGATTCATATAACACGATAACCATGACCCATATATCATTACATTCAGGATCCATATTTCATGAAAACCACGACCTATACAATATTACAACCACAACCCATATACAATGACGGTCATGACCCATTTATCGTGTCTTAAGCGCGATCATAGGGCTTGTCTTTATCCAAGCGCAATCAGTTCTTGCGGGTTCCAGGCTGATGTCAAAGCCTTATAAAAGAACTTGATATTTTGTCGATGGGCAGGTGTGTAATGGATTCTTCCGGATTCTAGGATGATGTGAAATGGCTTCTTCGGGGTTCCATGCTGACGTGAAAGCTCTACAAACGATCCATATAACACGACAACCACGATCCATAAAACATGAAAACCAGGACCCATAGCAACCAACACCACGACCATGTAACTTTGACAACAACGATCCATATATCATAACAACCACGATCTATATATCATAACAACCACGATCTATATATCATAACAACCATGATCCATTATACATGAAAACCACGATAAATAAAAACTGTCAATAACGATCCTTTTTGTGGGTCGTGTTTTGACAACGTGAAGGATCGTGGTTGTCATCTACGAAGGGTCATGTTTATCACTGTGGAAGGTTGAGATGACTTTGATTAAGGTGTGCCCTACAGTAAGCTCCCTTCACTTGACAATGAAAGCCCTCACCATATCTAGTTTGATCTTCGTGATCCGTAGCAAGTGTCTACAAGAAGGTCCAATAAATAGATACACTTCCTGTATGGGGAGACAATCGTTTTTCTTTTCCCAGAACAATCCAGGTATGGGGAAATAGTCGTTTTATGACGAAGGTTGGGTCGTGGTTCTCATGTTAATGGGTTCGTGGTTGGGAACCACCATCCATTGAATCGTGCTTTACATTAATAATGGATCGTTATTGTTATCCGTGATCCAAGGGATATTTTCGTCTAAAACGTTTTATAAAACTTGTTACAAAGTGGCCACCATTGAAATATTTCAGAGGTAGGACCATGCATTGAGGCCAGTATTAAGGGTCGTGGTTATGAAGAACAATTGGTTCTGGTTATCATGGACAATTGGTCATGGTTGTCACTTACGTTGTGTCATGGGTATGATGAATAATGGATCGTTGTTGTAAAATGATAACCACGATCACAAGCCGTGACAACCATGACCCATTTTTCAAGTGAACCACGACCCATGTCATCTGACAATCACGACCCTCTAACATGCAAACCACGACTCATATAACATGACATGAACGAGCCATATCTACTGGAACCCACGAACCATATTCCACGACAACCACGACCCATGTCCAAGGGGCCATGTTGAAGCCCTACTCTTTGGCCCACAACTTTATATCGTGGTTATTATGTTATGTGGGTCGTGGTGTTAATGTTCGATGGGTCGTAGTTGACATGACGATGTAGATCATAGTTTTCATTGTATATGGATCGCGTAGTCATGATATATGGATCGTGGTATTCGAATTTTATGGACCAATATGCCCTCGACACGTAAAAAGAGGTTATGATGAAAAGGTAAGGTCGCCACGGACGCGGATTTCCTGCAAAGCCTTTAGCAGGAAGTTCCTGCGCTGGAAACCTAAGTGGGCCCCACCCTGATGTTTGTGAGAAATCTATCTCGTTCATCTATTTTGTGATCTTCATTTAGGGCTTGAGACATGTGATGTTGTTCTCGGTTATTTCAAAGTTATGCTCTGATATCAACTTCTGCCATACCCTAAACTCGGGAACCGGGTTCACCAAATTCCCGATCGCCGAATCCGGCGCTGACAGCCTTCATAGTACCCCATTTCGGCTCCCAGCACCCATCCACCAGGTTCCGATCCTGGGATCCTACAAGGAGGATTTCAAACATGATTTTAATTCAGTATAAGCATAACCATAAGTATAACCCACAGACAATAACTACAAGAACACCATCACAAAATCCACTATGATAAAAAACTTTGAGTACAATGCGAATGAAAGAGAAATACAAGATGATAATAACAGAAACTCTAAAAGCTCGACTACACGCTCCAACTGTAACGAGGCTACGACTGCGTCCTAGCGTCATCTGCACGCATCAATTGTGCATAAGCTTATAGAAAGCTTAGAGGGTGGTGTAAGTGTGTGCGCAATATGAGCGTGCTCAGAATGCAATGTCAGAGTAATGCGGAATTATGCTGATGAGTATGTAAATGCAATCAGCCGTACCAAGGCTATGCGGTGCAGAAATGAATGCTATCGGCCATTTAAAGGCCATGTGATGCGAAATGCAAGTCAAACATGTCAATCCTCATCCACATATCAATGCAGCTCCTCGCTAGAGCATAAAATATCAGTATGGTTCTCAGTCTGGATAATCACCAGGGTTTAATACCCTCAAAATGGCACTACCCCTTTCCCAGGCGCGCAGTCCAAGTGAGCGTAAGAAACCTCACTATCCGCCTAGCCAATAGTCTACCAATATATATCCGGTACGTCGATAGCAGACACATTCACGAACTGGTCAAACTCATCGTAGCAATGCCCCCTACGGGCGAGTAAGGCCACACCCCTTTCCAACCGACCACGACATAGTGGGAGACGCGACCTCCTAGTATTCGGCCCTCGTGTGCTCATATATCCACTAGGTCTCGACATTGGAGTCATCCTCTGGTACCATCGGGTTTAGGGATTTTCACCCATGGACATCTATGGCACCTCGATGCTTAGAACAGTATTTTCGGTATCCAATCCGGCCATTCACGATGTGTCTGTGGAGGCCCTGATGTCGCTAGGGCATATAGTAATCACCATCACATAAATACAAAGTGCATGAGTCACACTACCAGTATGCAACAATCCTACACATACCGCACGCTCATGAAGGGCAACTCCGCCTATCAGGGAGCCCATAAACATCCTGCCCGTAGGCATATGCTATGATCAGTCACTCCTCATCTCAAGCATACATATGATGCGTATGATCATGAATCATGGAACTATACTAAACATATTATGTGGTGATGGATTATGTTCATAACGAAGATGGGCCTAGACGGCCTACACACTACAGAATGGTCCTATCAATGGGCCCTAGGGAGAGTCATAATGCGGACATTTAACCAACATTATTCTTACAATGTGGACGTCAAACCATCATTGCTCCCAGGGCATGGCCTGCCATGAATATCATTTCATAGACCATGGTGGGATCACATATTGCAATGGGCCTTTTGTACATCTCGTTGGGCCTCGACCCAAGGGCTCCAAATACATCAAATGGGCCGCATTACATGGGGGTCATATATACCAAAGTGGGCCGCAACAACGGGCCACAAATACATCAAGATGGGCCTAATCACGTGGGCCTTATATATATACCAAGGTGAGCCTCAACGGACGGCCACAAATACATCAAGATGGGCCTAATCATATGGCCTTATAAATATATGAATTATATCAAAAGATCAACTGGACCACACTCCAAATAGCAGTGGCGACAATGATTTCCACCATTAAAATCCTACGGAGCCCACCGCTATGTATTGTTTTGGGATCCGACCTATTCATAAATTTACATGGAGATAGATGAAGTGAAAGCAAAAACATCAGCTTGATCGGAACTACAGTGGCCCTTAAGAAGTTTTGAACGGTGAATATCACTGTCCCCACTATTTTTAAATGGTGGGGTCTACTTGAACTATAGATCTGACTCATTCTCTAGCTCATGCCATAAAATGAGCTTCCAAAATGGTTGGACGATTTGGATGTAACACATGCATCATGGTGAGTCCCATAAGGATGGACGATGTGGAGAGAACACATACATCATTGGGGAGTCCCACCGTCCAGTGGTGTGGATGGTGTGGAAAGAGCACATACATTATTAGGGGGTCCCACCGTCCAGTGGTGTGGACGGTGTGGAAAGAACGCATACATCATTGGGTCCCACGTGGGGCCCACCAAAATGTTTATCTACCATCCAAACCGTTGATAAGGTCACACAGACCCTAGATGAAGAGGAAAACAAATTTCATAATGATCCAAACTTCTAGGACACCCAAAAAGGGTTCCAATGGCAGACGCTCAATCACCATTATTTCCTGCTGTGTGGGCCACTTGAGTTATGTATACAACTTATTTTTGGGGGCGCCCCATATGTAAAGGGGACCCATCAAACGCACGGTGTTAATGTTCAACCCACAACATGGTGGGGCCCACGGCTGGGACCCACAGTCCCTGCCCGCCCAGTGTCCATGCAGCAGCAGGACACTACTGCGTCCTCTGGTGTCAGCGGCACCAGCAAGCGCTGCTGCCTAATTTATTTATTTTTATTTTTTAAAAAAATCATTTTCCTATGGTTTTTCCCATGTGGGGACCGCATCGGGAGGATCCACTCCACCCATTGGATTCCATGGCTCGATACCATCCCAAAGAGCCCAATATCGAGTATGTTTTGGTGAGTAGAACTTCAAGGTGGGTTCTCAATGGTAATAATACTATTTTCTATGGTATGGCCTGCCAGATAGTCAGATTGGCTTCAATCTTTGGCTCAACGCCTAAAATGAGCTAGGGAATGGAATGGACGGCGTGGATTTGATCCTTGCATTAAGGTGGGACCTGCATGAGCAGCCCACCCTAAAAGCCCAAATATAATATATATATATATATATATATATATATATATATATATATATATATATATATATATATATTTGTTAGCTGTTAGTACACACCCATGTCAGTACACGCACTCCATGTTAGCCACCATCACGTCCAGGGACGCTGGACGGCATGGATAAACACAGGCATCTTGGTGGGTCCCACAAGGACGTGGCCCACATTTCATCAAGGTGGGTCCCACATGAACGTGGCCCACCTGATTTGAATTAATCTGATACTTGTGTTTTCCCTTCATCTTGGCTGTCCAATGGACCCGCTGCAAGGTGGGCCTCATGATTAAACGGTCAAGATCGTCTTGCACCATGATAGCCACATGACATCATACAAGAGAAAGAGAAAGAGAGAGAGAGAGAGAGAGAGAGAGAGAGAGAGCGGAAGAGAGAGCTGGTGAGATAGAGGGACCTCGCCACTATGGGCCCCTCACTACATTGCATACATCATTGTGGGTCCCACAACAAGTCGTCCTAAAATTGAAATCAACGGTGGATCCCCCACATATTGGCCTCATTCTTGCTCCCTTAGTCTCCTTAGCTCCTATGCTCAACTTTTGACGGTGGATGATAGAGTTTTGATGGTGGGGATGAGAGATGAGAGGGTGGGCCACACTTGTTGTTTTGGGAGAGAGAGAGCTTGGACGTTGGAGTTTTTGTTGCTTGGGAGATTTTTTTTGAGAAATGAGGAAGAGAGAGAAGTGATGGGATGGGATGATAAGAGGTAGAGTGATGGGTGATGGGTGATGGGTGGAGTGATGGGTGAAGTGATGTAAGGGTTGACTTTGGGGTACCTTGTGTAAGAGAGAGGTAAGGGTATGGATTGCTTGTACTTGACTTGATGTATGATGTGTACTTGATTGATGGGATTGATTCATTGATTGATGGGATAGGTCGTAGAGATTCTCTCGGAATACGCAACGCACGGCGTTTTCCTCGAGATGAACGCGGGCTCATATCTTCTAACTTGGGTATCGGATCGGTGCGCGAGTCACGGTGTTGGAACCACGGCGATGGCGCGGTCGCTAAGATATAAGTTTCGAGTTGAGTCGACTCTAATATGCGGGACTCGGCTTAGAATCACGGGCAAACGTCGGATACGGGTCGAGGGTTGCCCGAATTTGACTAGAAAGACCGCGGAAGCCTACGGAACGGTACGGTCTAGGATACGGGTCTTACAGCAGGATCTATGACTTAAGTGGACCGCATTAAAAGAAAAGGTGGGTAGTTAAATTCCAACCATTGAAGCTTCCCTGGGGTCAACAGTTATGTTTATATGTCATCCATACCGTTCAAAACGTCATTCCTACTGGGACGAACTGAAAACACAAATATAATCCTGATTCAACACTTCTGTGGCCCCATAAATATTTCAACTGTGGACGTTCAATCCTCACCTTTTCAGCACATTTGAGTTTTAGATGCGGTTCATTTTAGGTTCCACGCCTTAAAATGAGCTCAAAAAGCGGAGATCGTAGTTGATTTCTCACAAACATCACGGTGGGCCCCACCTAAGTTTCGAGCACAGGAACTTCCTCGAAAGGCTTTCACAGGAAATCTGCGTCCGGTCAGTGCCAGATTTATTGTGTTGTGCTGGTATGTCTCATACAGCTCTGGTTATCTCTCGGTTGCGGGACGGATCTTATGTAAATTTTCAATCTACACTGATTGTTAGTTGTTTGAGTATGTATTAATCTTTATCCAAGAATATGAACTTTACTTACAGATATAGTTAACCACACCGAAATAAACAGTTATAAGATGTTGAGAACTATGTGGGTAGTACATCTATCTGAGAAAACTTATCTTTATGATATGCCTTTATATACATACATTACATACGATGATCAGTTTAGGTGACATTTATATATCACTGTAGACCCCACATATCTTAGTTTGTATTGAAATAATATGTCGCATGTAAATACATTAAAATGGTGTGTAAAAGGCGGAAGGTTCGCTTACGATTTCCAGCGCATAGCATCAATCGTGGATCATCTTGGTCAAGTCTATGGGCCCATCATAAATCGGATCTAATTCGTTGGAATTATTCATGGCTGATGGATTCCTTCGAAAAGTTTAATAGCGACACGTATCCAGCCATCAGTGGCACACACTACGTAAAGATGACAAATTATGGGATGTTACGGAACCTGTTGGTTTGAACTGTTGCGGTCCATTGGATTTGAATATTTTGATCATTCTTTGGATAATTCTATTTCTTGATGTTACAAATTGAATGGATGGAGCGGATCAGAGAAAAGGCAATTCGATGTGACTTAGAAATGACCGAGGTTCGAAGATATACCATGTAAAGCAACCGCTTGTCCTCATACGAAAACACTGACTTTATCTTGGTGCTTCTTCTCTGAGACCCCTTCACTTTGCCTTTTCCTAGTTTTGAATCTTCTTCACTGGGACCCTCCATTGTCACTCAGCGAGTACATCTACACAAGTCGAGTGCAGCTTAGTTAATATAAATGGCAAAGCAAGGTAATGGCTGACAGGGATAGTGTATCATTGTTCACGTGTTATGTAAGCAGTGGCTGTGAACCAGGACCCAATGTATATGACTACAACAATATGTATAGCATGACAATCACGATCGTGGTTGTGATCATGGTTGATATGCACAAATGGATCGTGGTTGACAGGCACAGTGGATCGTTGCTCACATGTTATGTGGGTCGTGGCTGTGAATCATGGTAGTCTTGCTATATGGGTCATGGTTATGTCCACATAGAAGAACATATGGACGCGGTAAAGATGGCTCTAATAATTTGCGTTGAGAGTCTATTAGTTAGATCTTCGCAAAAGAATTACTGTGTTGATAGGTTTATTGACATGGTTAATGACTTGTATTATTTTAATAACTACCCCTACGGCAGTGTAGGGTATGACTATTTGATGGGTGGGGTTAATGCTGCATCTGGCATTATTCAGGCGACTGGCCAGTACCCCAAATCATATAACATATGCAGATGCGCGTTTTCCCTGCAAGTACGTTATTCTTGTCCTGATTCATAATTTGAGTTTGAATTTTTACTTCATACATGTCAACTAGTATGTAATGCATGATAATTGATCTCAAATAGATTTAGGCCTACGAACGGTTCCTAAAACTCACTGGTGACAGTGCGTGGGCAGTTAGAAGACTACCTATAATGATTCCTTGAATACTAAATTGGAAACCGAAGAAAGTAGGCAGATATCGCTCCATATCCACCATCTTCAGAGCTGTACCGGTAAGAGTTATTTAATTAGAAGTGTAATTCAATTATGCAGTATGTATATAATGAATAAATCAATTTTGCCCATGCAGGTGGTGCTAACTTCAGAGCTTCAACCACAGAGACCGAGGTTGTTAGGAGTATAACTGACGAGACTTATATGAATGACAAGGCTCGGTGAGCAGCACTCACGGCAAAGACAATGGTGGTGGAGGATGATGAAATAAGAAATAAAGTTGAGGCTGATCTTACTGTCTCCTTCTTGGAAATGAAAAATGAAGTTGAGGTTGAGGTTAAAACCTCCCTCTAAGAAGATATTAGCAAGGTATTGAAAGATAATAAAAAATCAAGATCCGCAATAAGAAAATTTAATAAGCGGATTTATTCCTTACCACTAAAGTGGAAGGATGAAGTGAAGCGAATTGATGAGTTTAGCGGAGAAATAAAGCAACTCAAGGAAGATAATGCTTCTTTACGTGAAGAAGTGAAGTCGATGAGAGATGACATTAATACAAAATATGTACGTGAAATTGTCCAGTTTTATTTGTTTATAGCTCTCTGTGAATGTACTGTCTTCTAATATAATGATTTTAATACAGGTCAACAACACAACAACAACAACTGTTGATGATAGGATGGAACATCTCAAACGTTTTGAAGATGGGATGAGCCTTCTCAAAGTTGACAATGCTTCACCGAGGGAGCAGGTGAAGCAGCTAATAGTTGAGTTTCAGGCAACTAAGGTAAATGAAAAATGGATCGTGGTTATCATCCGCACAGGATCGTTGTTATCATCCAGGAAGGGTTGTGGTTGCATGCACATTGGATCGTGGTTGATACATGACCCAACATTGGTGGCAACCACGATCCAGCCGAGGGTTTCTGTGTAAAATGGGGTGTGGTTTCTATGAACTATAGATCGTGGTTATCATACATGGAAATATATAATAATATACGACTCTATTATAGGAATTCGACGCTTCGATCAGCTTCATAGGAGAGAATGCTTCATTGCAAGAGCAGGTGCGCAACTTAGAAAGGAGATCCAGGCAATGAGGGTACATGAAATTGAATTTATCCTGAATCTTATTAGGTTGTTGTTGTGTCCCGTTTTGAGTAATTTCTGATATATGATTTTATTACAAGACAATGTCCCTTCGACCAGCCCTCCGAGCGTAAAGAATGCTTCACTGCTGGAGCAGATGAAGCAGTTTGGGGAGGAAATACAGGGAATGAAGGAATATATATGAACTTGAATTTTTCCTGAATCTTATTTGGTTGTTGTTGTGTTCCTTTTTGGGTCGTGGTTATGATATAGTGCGGGTCGTTGTTACAGACCCATGTCCATTCAATGAGCCCTCTTAGGGACGAGAATGCTTACATGAATGAGCAGATGAAGCATATTGAAGAGGAGATACAAGCAATAAAGATATATTTTATACAATTTTGGTCATAATTGTGTTCCACCTTGGATCATAGTTATTGTGAAGGTCAGATCGTTGTTATCATGTGTGATTGGTCGTGTTTATCATCCACTATAGGTCGTGGTTGACGCACGACCCAATGTTGACGATATAGGATATCACATACAAAATATGTACGTGGTTTGCCTTTGGTTTAATAGTTAATAAGTCACTATGAATGTAATGTCTTTTAATATACGATTTTACAACAGGTCAACAGCTTCACCATTGAGGCTGGGATGAACCAGCTCATTAGTGGGTCATGGTTTCCAGCCACATTGGGTTGTGGGTGGTTGGTGCATGACCCAATTTGGATGACAAACACAATCCAATGACGACCGTGGTCACCGTCATCATTTTAGATTATTGTTATCGTCTATTGGTCATGGTTATCGTGTATAATTGGTCGTGGATATCACCCAAAGAAGATCGTGGATGAACAGCGACCCACTATGGATGACAAACACAATTCACATACCAGGCCAATTGTGAACCAAGACCTTATGTGGATGATAATCACGATCCACGACCATTGAATTGTGAACCACGACCCTATTTGGATGACAACCACGATCCACGTCATTATATGGATGACAACATTACTTCACTACATGACGTGTTGAAATATGTAAATAATATGCTTGTGTTATAGGAGAAAATCACTTCGATGCAAAGCAACGAAAAAGAAATTCTACATCTTAATGAGCTCCATGCTAAGTTGAGGCAGGATATGAATTTGCTAAAGGATTAAGCTAATAAGAAAATTGTACGTGAAATTGCATTTGGATTGTGGTTTTAAATAGACATTATGTTGTGAATTGCATAGATAATATATCATTTTATTACAGCTCAACATCAGTACTTCGTAAGTGAGTGAGGAAGGGAGACCACACCGCAATATTGCGGAACCCCACCAAGCTCTACCTGTAAAGGAGAGTCGTCAGGGGTACGTGAATCTGCACCGAGCTCTAACTGAAGTAGAGGACAACGAGTTGAGAGTTGTCAGAGAATCATCAGATTCACCTATCTAGCTGAAGAGCATCTATGACTTAAAATCATGGGTCGACTCCGAGGTAAGTTTCTAACCTAACCATTGTCTTTCTTTATTTAATATCGATGTATGAACATTATATCACACATCTTACTCCATCGATATATACCTACACTACCTATCAGCGCGTTAAGAAAATCGACCACGAGGTAAACAGGACTGCGCATTCGTCCCATCGCTATTTACGGTAATGTGAATTTGAGGGGCCTAGTTATCTTTAAAACATCACTAATTATTTATATTTCTAACCCTTTCCAATATATCAATGGCAATCCATGGAAGTTCAACTTAACGACTTGCAAACTTATGGAGTTGGCAACCATAAGGATCGACAGGGCATCATCAAGTCTGGCAAGTTGAATGAAATTCTTATAGAAATAGTCGACGGTCGAAGTAAATCGAAACCTCTATGGAAGTATGAAGTGGTAAGAGCTTATTTACTTGCACATGTACATGGACTAAAATGATATTATTCATTTTGGAAAGGCAAGACTTTAACTGCTGTCATATTTCTTGTGCTTGACAGTTATACATCCCTCTCAACACGAGGGGCCATCACTGGTTCTTGGCGGTTGTTAATCTGAAGAAGAGAGATGTCACTTTGTACGACAACCTGAGTACCAAGTTGAAAGAGAACAACGAGTTGATTGTCCACAGATAACGGACGGACTGAGGTGGCTATTCCATTTTCTTGATAATGGATCTAAGAACTGGGAGAAGCCATGGAGTTTGAAGACAATCAGTGATAGACCTAAGCAAGATAACCCGAATGATTGTGGCGTATTCATGCTGAAATATATAGACTTCTTGAGCAGCATGCGCACAATTGACTTCATGAAGGTCGGTATATGTATGTGTGTGTGTGTGTATATATATATATATATATATATATATATATATATATATATATATATATATATATATATTCATCTACATTAAATCTTGATTACTCTGTCCTTTTATTAATATTAGTTCGTTCTTTTTCTGTAGGAGGACATTCCCAAATTTTGAAAAACAGTTACATACAACTGTCTGCAGTTCGCGAAGTCAAAAGATAAGGTTGCTTTCCCAAAAAGACAAGAAGAGACGTCGTGTAGGCCACCAAAGAAAGTCAAATATTGATTAATAATTAAATGTTGAATGGATTGTTATATTTAATGTTTCTTCTAAATATTATCTATAATGGTTTAGTGAATGAGATGGGTCGTGGATATGACGAACAATGTATTGTGATTAACATCCACAATGGATTGTGGTTGGAAACCATCACCAAGTGTGTATGACAACCATGACCCTGTTCTGTGATCGTGACTCAGATGCATATTGGATCGTGGTTGTCAGCCACGTTGGTTGACATCCACAATGGATCGTTGTTGTATATGGGTCGTTAAACTTGGATGTCAGCCACGATCCATATATCATGACATCCACGACCCATGCCAGCCACGACTCATTGCATAGGGCAATCGAAGGTACGATCCTTTGAACTTTACAACTACGACCCATCTGGCATGAAAACAACGACAAACTCGAATGTTCGTGGATGTGACGAACATTGGGTGGTGATGTAATACATAATGCATCGTTGTTGGAAAACACCACCATTGTGTATGTCAGCCACGACCCTGTCATTGGATCGCGGGGTTCACAAGAATAACGGATCATGGTTTTCATCCACGTTAGATCGTGGTTGTCATCGACGCTAGAACTTTGTTCACAACCACGACCATGTAGTTGGATCTCATGTGGAGGCAGTTGAGCTTCGTGGAGATCCTCAACGTCCCTGAGGAAAGGGAAGGGATCACCCATAAAGGAATGAAGTGAGAAGGACTCGTTGCCTTCTTTGAATATCCCCTTCATTATTTTGATTTAAAAAGCAAAGAAATCCAAATAAAATGCGTTAAGTGTTACAAACAGAAAAAACATAAACAAAATCATTGGCACTATGCATTTTTATAACTTGTAAAATTGTCACCTTCTTCCGTGTGCTTCCTTACTTGTAGCTCCACTTTTACTTGCTCACTTTCCAAATCCAATGTCTGTTTCTGATACAATTTCTTTTCCAATATAAGTATTTTATTCAGAGAAGCTTCCTTTTCCCTCTGTGCAACCCACCTTTTTCTTTTTAACTAGCCTCAAGACATTGTGAACCGAGTTTTTTGGCTCCATGGGTGCAAGCGAACTACTCTCCATATTGTACTGAAATTAAGAACCACGACCTAAAGGCAATAGTTTCTTTTCTACTGGTTGGGTGTCCATTGAAATTGTCGAGATGCTAGAGTTCGGAAAATGTCTTCAGAACTTCTTATGGAGGTCGTTGAGCTTCAGGGAGATCATCAACATCCCTGAGGAAAGGGAAGGGAACACACGTAAGTGAAGAACGTGAGAAGGACTTGATGCCTTCTTTAAATATCTCCTTCATTATCTTTTTCTATAAGAGCAAAGAAATCCGAATAAATGTGTTAGGTGTTGCCATAAGGATTCTGGTTCGGATTAGCTTGTGGTTGTAATTTGGAACCCAAGTACCACTTTTAGCCTTAGTCATTCAATGGTCAAAGCGTTGATTCCGAAGAGTCGCGCTGATTCTGAAGGGTCGAGAAGGATTGCGAAGGGTCGCGTTGATTCCCAACGGATTACGTGGAAGTAACAATTTTAATGTTATTTCCTGAAAAAGACTGTCGGTTGTGGTTGTTACGCTATATGGATCGTGGTTGATATGTTATATGGGTCGTGGTTGTCATGTTATATGGGTCGTGGTTGTTACATTATAAAACATGACAACCACGACCCATGTTATAGGGGTCGTTGTTTTTACGTTATATGGGTTGTGGTTGTCATGTTATCTGGGTCGTGGTTATTTCGTTACATTTCCGTGATCATCGACTGATTTCCTGTGATGTGACCAGCCTATGAGGTGTAACACACCAAAGGAAATCAGTAGACAACCACGACCCATTTAACATAACAGCCCCGACCCATGTAACATGACAAGCACAACCAATATAACATTACAACCACGACCCGTATAACGTAACAACCACAATCGGCACAGTATTTTTCAGGAAATCGCATTAAAGTCGCTTCTTCCATGTAATCCGTTGGGAATCAACATGACGCTTCGGAATCATATAGACCGTTCAGAATCAGCGCAACCCTTTGGAATCAAATCCTTGACCATTGAATGACAAGCCTATAAAAGTGGTACGTGGGTTTCAAATTACTTCCACAAGCTAATCTGAAATTGAATCCTAACACATTAAAGTCAAGACATCATAACTCAGTTGGAAGGAGAAACGGATTGGGTAGTCCCCCTCACACCAGCCAATGGCTGGTGAACTGTGCTTTGTGGCCCCCACCATGATGTATGTGTTTCATCCATGCCATCCATCTATTTTTATAGATCATTTTACGGTATGAGAACAAAAATGAGGTATATCACAATCTTAAGTGGACCACACTACAGGAAACAGTCTTGAATGAGCGTCGACCAATAAAAAAAAATAAATTGGGGCCATAAAAGTTTTGGATCAAGCTGATTCTTGTTTTTTCCCTTCATCTGGGCCTGTATGACCTAATCAACATATTGTACAATGGGCCTTAGGAGGATTTTAATGATGGATATCTAACCACTATTTTTTTCATGTGGTGTGGTCCTCTTGAGATTTATATACCTCTCATTTTTGGGATCAAGCAATAAAATGATCTTGTAAAATGGATGAAACAGATACATCATAGTGGTGCCGACAGAGCACCGAACACCAGCCACGGGGCTGGTGTCAGGGCCGAAGATCACGCTAGGGGATACGCCCCATTAAGACATAACGCGACACACAATCCAAAGAGTATGGAGAATATCTCCATGATCTCCACGTCAGCTAGATTGAGTAAATCGTGTTGAGATTGACGGGCACGATCCTCTCAAACCCTCAGGTATAAATACCAAGGGACCCCATTGCAGCAGGTACGCAATACCTCGCATCCTCTCTTTACATTACGCAACAACTTAGACCTATATTCCCTAGCCTGACTTAGGCACCGGAGGGTCTCCTCTTTAAGCCAGAGTCTCCTTTGCTCACCATTCTGCGTAGGACCAGTGTCTGCTTCGAGTCTGCTGCAATGAGTGGAGGGTGGTCTGGATTTTGACCTCAATAAAGGAGATATTCGATTCCTTCTAGCTTGTTTCCTTTATGGTTGGGTTGTTTAACATCACAACAGTGTCCCATATAACTGCACAACCACGACCCTTATAACCTGAAAACTACGACCCTTATAACCAGACAACCACAACCCATATAACATGACAATGACGACCATAATTACATTACATATGGAGAGCAGCTTGGTTCAAGGGGTACCCGGCGAGTCTGTGGAGAATGTCTTGTTTAAGCCTGGCCATCTCAACTGGGTTTTTGATCAGGCTAAAACAAGACATTCTCCACCGACTCGTCGGGTGCTCCTTGAACCGAGCTGTTCTCCATATTGTACTATAATTATGGTCGTCATTGTCAGATTATATGAGTCATGGTTGTCAGGTTATAAGGGTCACGGTAGTATGGGTATTGTCGTGGTTGTCATGTTGTATGGCTCAGGGTTTTGCAGTTATATGGGACGTTGTTGTGATGTTAAACAACCCATCAAAGTTAGGACATGGCATACGTAAATATCGAAAATTTTATGTATATACATGTGTCGTAGTTATTAACATGTGGAGAACATGTTTGAGAGATTTTCAAAAAGAACACCTGGTATCAAGTGGAAGATAATGTGGGATGAAGATGTCTATCTTGAATATCAATGAGCAGGGCAAACTTGATAGATTTGCAAAAAGAACATATGGGTCGTTGTTGTCATGTTATACGGGTTGTAGTTATCAAGGATCGTGGTTGTCGTGTAATAGGGGTTGTGGTTGTCAGCTGATCCTGTGTTACTGTCTTATGAATGAGTGTTGTATATACAAAAATTACCTGCGTTACTGTCATATGGATGTGCACTTTACTATTGCTGACTTGCATAGTATGGGTCATGGTCCATGTAAAGCATTGTTCGCTGTTGATATTGTTCATGGTTGTCATCCATGTTAGATCGTTGTTGACAACCACGACCTTAAGAGAAACACAATCCATACGTCATGGAAACCACGATCCATACGTCATGGAAATCACGATCAATACTTCATGGCAACCACAACCCTTTTTTAAGTTAACGATTTCTTTTACGGTCGTGTTTCAAACGTACAACATATTGTGGTAATCATCCACGTTTAATTGTGGTTAACATGCACCAAGGTTCATGAATCAATAAGTATATTACAGTTCACATTACATTATTACAAACAATAAAAAAAGAAAAAAAAATCAAAATAATAAGTCATCACAGGACAGGGTCGTTGTTGTCATATAAAAGTGGTACTTGGGTTTCAAATTACTTTCATCAGCTAAACCGAACCAGAATGCTTATAGCAAGGCCCAAGTCGCTTGGGTCGTGGTTGTCATGTAATATGGGTTATGGTTTTTATGTAAGACGGGTCGTGGTTGTCAGCTAATACGGGTCGTGGTTCTCATGTTACATGGGTTGTGGTTGTCACGGTACATAGATCGTGGTTGGCTGACACATTCCACGACCCATATACAACAACAATCCAGTGTTCATGAAAGCCACGATCTAACGTGGATGACAACACGATCCACTGTTTATGACAACCACGACCCATTGTTCATCATATCCACGACCCGTTCGGTAATAGCGTCACATTCTTTTTTAGGAAATCACATTCATTATAATAATACCAATAGTCTCATGACATCCTAATCACATTAACCACTCATTCACCTGCCTATAAAAGTGGTACTTGGGTTTCAAATTACTTCCACAAGCCAGTCATGGATTTCTTCGCACTTTCAATCAAAATAATGGAGAAGATATTCGAAGAAGGCATCGAGTCCTTCTCGCGTTCTTCCTTTATGGGTGATCCCTTCCCTTTCCTCGGGGATGTTGTTGATCTTCCTGAAGATCAACAGCCTCCACAGGAAATTTTGAAGACCATTTCAGAACTCCGACAGCTCGGATATGATTTCTCTGAGGCAAAGAGAGAAATTGAGCGGTGTTGTTCCGCTTGGTCTCGCGACCAGGACTTTAACGAGAAAAGGCTACACTGGATCGAGAGGTACGACGCAGCAAAGAAAGCGAAAGCTGAGGGCGCTAAAAGATTTGCAGACCTCAAATTGGCCGGCCTGTAGCTCCCATCCAGTCACTCGTCTTCTTCCTTGTCCTGTTATTCTTGTAATTAAATGAATGCTCAATTATTGATTTTATAGTCATCTCGCGGAGTTCACGTATAATGTAATTTTCGGATGCAGTAGAATGTTATATAGGGTTGTGGTGAGGGTCGTGATTGTCATGTGGTAAGGTCGTGGTTGTAAGGGCCGCGTAAAGTGCTAACTCTATGTTGCATTGTGGTTGACATGTTATATGGGTCGTGGTTCACTGTTATATAGGTGTCGTGATTGACAACTACGAACCAATTGAAGGGTTTTGGTTTTTAACGAAAATGGGTCGTGGTTCACTGGGCAGTGAAAGGCACAATCATTATAACATGACGATCACGATCCATCTGTCATGACAACCACGACCCATGTAACATGATGACTAAAATCACGATCCTTATAACATGACAACCAAGATCCAATGTTCAATGTGCATGGGGACCGAGAACCACGATCTTTTGTCTGGGTCGTGGTCTTGAATACGTGAAGGGTTGTGGTTGTCACTGATGGTGGTTGATGTTTGATTTCTTAGAGGGTGGAAGGTTTGAAAAGGTGAAGTCGTGATTTTCTACTATCAATGGTGGAGGTTTGATCAACAGTAAGCTCCCTTCACATGACAAGAAGCTTCTCGACTCTAATCTTCCTTTACCTTATCAAAATGCCTAACAAAAAAAAAAAATATACGGACCTCGTAGTGGACGAGAATTTCAGATAAGGAGAAACAACGTCCCTCTCTGGCAGTTGATCGCTGGATCTTTGGTTTCCTATGAAAACGAAAGAAGAAGAAGAAGGTCTATAAAAGGTGCATGTGAAAGGCTACATTCGGATCTTCCAAACTCATATATTCTTCCGTATTCTCTGGGGGAGCGGATTGGCTGCTCCCCCTGTCACCAGCCATGGGCCCAACCATGACGTATGTGTTACATCCATTTCGTTCATCTGTTTTTACGGTGAAAGCCACGATCGTTCATCTATTTTGACAGGTCAATTTAGAGCTTGGTCCAAGAAATGAGAAGGATCATTTTCATGGTCTACGACGCTCATTCATCATTGTTTCCTATGATATGGTCCACTTTCTATTTGGATATAGCTCATTTTTTGGTCTCACACCATAAAATGATCTGGAAAAATATATGGACGGCATAGACGAAACAGATACATGATGGTGGGTCCCTGTGACCGCCGAGCACCACCCATTAGCTGGTGCCCGGGGGAGTAGCCGATCCATCCATTTCTCGGGGGTTGCAACAGCAAGTGACTTTTACTTCACTCCAGGATTGTACAAGTCCCGAACTAAGGTCAGGGGTATTTTCGTCTGAAACAGGATTTAAAAGAAGTCCGAAGGCCCTTCTAAGGATATATGGATTAAACTTCAAGGCAAGTACGGTCAATCTCCGTGTAAAATACATAAGTAAAAGTGGGCCTCACGGTAAGGGCCGCACCATTAACGGTGCCTTAATGACCACCAAAAGAAAAGTTTTAATTGGTAATTACTGATAAAGTATGCGGTTACGTAAGAATGTGCCAAAAGGGAATGAGAGACGTTCCTGTTTTGTTTTCCGAGAACGGTTTGCGTAGTGAGTAAGCTCTATGGGCCCACTGTGATTTATGTATTTTATCCCCTCCGTCCATTCATTTGACAAGATAATTTTATTTATTAATTCCAAACATGAAACATATCCAGTGGACCACACCACAGGAAACTGACGAGCCAAACAGATCCGGTGAACTTGTCCCGGCATACGAGCAATCCCATGCATCTTAACACAATCCACTGACATCACCATCATTACCTTAAAATTGATCCTATCCCTTGGTTGGATGGATTGGAAGGTAAGATCGTGGGATATGCAGGGCGTGCCAAACAGACCGAGTAATCTTGTCCCGGATATAAGCAATCCCATGGATCTTGAGACAATCCACTGACACCACCATCATTACCTTAAAATTGATCCCATCCCTCCTAATACCATGGGATCTGCCCGGCCAAACAGGTCCTACGGTGGTCCCAACAGAGTTTACTCATTACGATACGATGGAAGCGTCCTGAGTTACTCAGTACGCAATCGAATATCTGGTTTCACAGGCCCTTCAACGAAATGCTAGGGGCATTTGCGTCATTTTCCTCACGTACGTCGTGTCCAAGCCCAGGGCACGCGGGCGACGTTATCTCCTTTCCCTTCCCTCCTTCCAATGGTGTCTTTATGCCGAATTGTCTCTCCTTTCCTTCCATCCCCATCGCGGCAACACTTCTTATCCTTCCCGTTTTGCCCTCGACGATCGCACAATATCACCAAATTGCCACTCTTCGGCCGAAGCCGCTTCTCAAAGCTCGTCTCTTCGTCGACGCCTTCGTCATCCATGGAAACTCCTCCTGAAGGCTACAGAAGGAACGTAGGCATCTGCCTCACGAACCCTTGTAAAAACAAGGTCCAATCCTCACCGTCCATTCTTTTCTACGCTTCCCCTCAATTTCTTTCTCAATTTTCTTTCTTTTCTTTTTTTCTTTTTTTAATTATTTAATTATTTTTTATTTTTGCTTTTTTCTTTTGCAGATATTCAATGCTTCGAGGCTGGATATCCCTGGCGCCTGGCAAATGCCGCAGGCAAATCCAGATCTCTCTCTCTCTCTCTCTCTCTCTCTCTCTCTCTCTCTCTCTCTCTCTCTCTCTCTCTCTCTCTCTCTCTCTTTGTTTTTCTTATTTTAATTGATTTCTTGTTTTCTTTCTTCAGAAATCATTTCGATTTTTTTTTTTTTTTTTTTTTTAAATTTTAAAATTTTTAAAAGTTTCTATGGTGAAATTAACTACTGGGATGTGGCAGATGAAGTATATGATTCGAGTCCGTAGGATATTTATAATAATAGAGGAACGGCTGTTCAAGTTGTGGACATAGCTTTGCAATCCAGACCGTTGATCTGATGACCTGCAAATTTTTAGTAATAAAGAAGTACAGAAAAGGTCTCAGTACAGTAGAGAAGTGATGGAGGATAGGATGGTTGGGATCTTCTAGTTGAGGATATTTTCGGGGCATGTTCTCTATCCATGATGGGGCCCATCAGATCAATGGGATTATTACTCGTGTGCAGACTCAAGGCTCCTTCGGTTCGGGATTATACAATTCTCTTCTATTTATACTCCTTTCCATGCTGTTAACTGAGGTTGTGTTTTTCCTGCAACACCTTTCCTATTTTGAGGCCGTTTGCAAAAGAAATTGGTGTGGAATCCATTTTCCATTTCCAAGCTAATATGTATGAAAATGGCAAATTAAAAGAGGGAATAAAGAGAGCAACCATTTGAGTGGTTGTTTGGATCCCTGTAGGTTGCATTACTTGCAAGTAACTTGCCTGTTACTCATTCACAGGCAGTGTTTGGGTGTGAAATTTCACCTGTTAATGAATTCAAACTGTAAGCCACTTACATCTGAAAGATGACATTTGAAAACATGCCAAAACCATTTTTCACTTACAGCTAAGGGGTCGGTTGAATTTCTGCTAGTTTTTAAGTTGTAGCTTGTATGTGACTTTCACTTGTAAGTGTGAAAGTCACTAACATTTTGCCTATCTGAGTTACAACCTGTAAGCTGTAAGTCACTTACAGGTAAGTAGTTTTTTGTGTTTGGGTGACTTGTTGAAAGTAGCAAAATCCGTAGGGGTTGGAGATATCTACAAATGGTTGCATACATGTAAAGATAATATTAATAATTTGATGGAATAATTGTAGATAAATACTTGAAGGACCTAGGTGGACTAATGCAAGGATTGGGTAGATGGGGAAAGGCCGTAAGGGCATTTATAGGTGGTGACCTAAGCAGGCATGTATGGAAGCATTGTACATAGGGAGACATGGGTGGGTTTGGGAAATAAATAAATTAGGAGAAGTGATTCTTGAGTTTGCAATAACATATGACTCAATGATAGTGAATACTTTAAAAAGATAGATTAATAGTGGATCATACTAATCAGTTATCAAAAATAGACATTTTCTTGCTTTGAGGATGGACGGTTAACATGTAGGACTCTAAAGTTATACCAGATGAACCCTGACTTTGAAACATATTCTGGCGGTCTTAGAGGTGCGCATTAAGAGATGTAAAAGAATAGGTGAGACTTGAGAGGAAAAGTTGCCCTAGAAAGAGGGGAAAGGTCAATGTGTTATGGGAAGAAAGTGAATAGAAAAAGGAAAGAAGAATCTTGATGCAGAGGCTAGGGAGCCATGGATATAGTCATGGAGATGACTGACCATATAAAAATAGTGGTGAAAAAGTGGTTGGGAAATCTAAAAGCAAGAAAGTCACAAATAAAGAAATGTCATATGAGGTATAGTGGGTTTCTGATATGAGGTCAACATAAACTTACCTCTTCTCTCTTAAGAAAAAGAAAAGAAAGAAAGAAAGAAAAAAAGAAGCTCTTACCTCTTTACACTTTTGTTTTTTCGTTGGGAAGGATGACAATTTATTTATATGCACAACAAAGCCGAAAGAATACAAGAAAAAGAAAACAAAGCAAAAGAACTAAAGCATGCAACAAGCGCTACAACCCACTCAAAGATGAGGCCTCAACTTTTGATGAGACCGTTGCTCACTCAACAACACTTGATTTTGCTAGAAGAAAAACTCCCCTAGGATTGCCGCACAAATTCTGAAAGCATCTATAAAGAAAACCTCGAAAGAGGAAGCAAATATATCAAAGGAAAGAAGAAGGAGATTGTGAGAAAGGATCCAACAATCCTCTAGCCGAATGCTAGAGATCACGAATTCAAGACTATGAGCAAAGCTCAACAGTCCTCTAGTCTTGAACTAGAGATCACTCCCCCCTTCAACAACTACTGTAGAGAAATATGAGAATTACTAAAAAAATATATATAAATCAACTTGTCTTCTTCCATAGGCCATTGGCCTAATGTATAATCAATCCTTACAATATGCAATAAAAGTTATGGAATCTAAAGATAGAATTCCTAACTAGCCAAAATTTGAGAAAACAAGAAACTACTTAAATAAGAATGCATTGTAATTAAGAAAGTGCCTAAATAAGAAAAATATAAAAGTACTCATTGCCTAATATAAAGATACGAAAGAGGAAGGAAATCTCCTAGCCTAAAGATTTGAAAGAAAATGAAAGTAGTGATGGGCTAAAAAATGAAAGTGGTCATTTTCTTGTACACACGTGCAAAGCGTGCATGTGTGGGATGTGGGGTGATTTCATCAATCTATTATTCTGCTCTTTCCAAATAGTCCAAAGAATGGCTAGGAGAGAGCCTCTAAACCGAAGCGCCAAAGTTACCATGACCGCTAATGTGCCACTGTTTGAAGAGGCCAACAATTGACCTCGGCATAACCCAACAGACATCAAAGAGCCCGAAGAAACTTTCTCACACCTTTCTTGAAAATGGACAGTGCAAAAAAAGATGATTCACCAATGACTCATCTTGCCAACACAAAGGGCATGTGTTAATGATGATCAGGCCCCTCATCCTCAAATTATCAATCATCAAAACCCAATTCCACTTGACTAGCCATGTGAACGCCACCACCTTGGTAGGAGCACCATAAAGAAAAAGGAAAAATGTGTGCGCTTTATCGCCTACACAAGAGCCTCCAGACATCATAGAGAGCAAAGTTTTGATTGAAAATTTCCCCAATATCGACTCCAACCAGCTCACCACATCAACCCCTTACAAAAGAGAAACTCCTGATAATTGATTTAAGAGGGCCACCAACTCTTAAAATTCGGGCTCAAGGAGACCCCTTCTACATAAAAGGATCCAAACCCCTCAATCCTCATGGGAAGAAAAACAATGGTTAATTGAAATATCAGGGTTCATGGCTGCATGAGCTAGTCTTGGGAACATATCTTGAAGCTTATGATTGCCAAACCATGCATTCTTCCAAAACCTCACTCTAGGATGACGTCGCTCAATGTTGTTTGCGGAAGATGTGGGCCATGTGTCATTGGTCAAAGAGACAAGGCGAAGAATGTCAAATTGGAGGTTCGGAAGAAGTCTCTTAAAGTCTAGACGCTTTAAAATTAGAAGGAGCAAAACTTAGTATATGGAATGCAAGTTTAGTAGGGGCAATCATAGTGGTGAGGTTTGTTTTTTTTTTTTTTTTTAAGATAACGATATCATAGAAGAGAAAAGAAAAACAAACAACAGACAAAAAACACCAAAAGAAAACAATGATCCGCTGAGATAGCAGATCAGAAAACTAGGAAAGGAAAAACAATCCTCTCAAGAAAGGAGGAGCCATAAACAACCCACTCAATAATAGCCCTTTTGGCCTTAGACTGCACGAAGTCAGCAGAATTTGCTAGGTCCCGAAAGCAACGGTTATTACGCTCTTCCCAAACAAACCACCAAACCGCAAGAAGAGCCATTCTCTAAGCTTGGTCTTTGATATGCCGAGACGCACTCTGTGCCAAGCAGGAAGGAAGTCGTCAATCTTCTCAAGAAGGCACCAGGAGATGCGGAAGGAGCGGAAGATCCCAACCCAAATAGCTTGAATAAACGAACAGTTAAGCAGGAGATGGTCAACCGATTCTGCTTCACGTATGTAGCACAAGCAGATGTTCGAGAGGATCATACCCCTGCATCTGAGATTGTCAATGGTGAGGATCCTCTTCCTTCTTGCAAGCCAACCAAAAGCTACAATCCTGGGAGGGGCGGCATACTTCCATAGGAGAGAAACGTGACAAGGTTGGGTGGAGGAGGGGGAGGCCGACAGGGAAGAATAAAAGGATGAAACTGACAAGACGCCATTCTTGTCAAGCTTCCATCTCAGACTATCACTCTTAGCAGAAGGCTGGGAAGTGGAGAGATGAGACAACAAATCAGCATATTCGGGGATTTCCCAATCGTGCAAGTTCCTTCTGCACCGAATATTCCAAACTGGCAAGTCGCTGATTGTCTCAAAGCAGTCCGCAACAAAGGCTTCTTTGTGAGAAGCAAGAGCAAGGATGGAAGGAAAACAGGTTTTGAGCGGAGAGTCCCCAATCCAAATATCTTCCCAGAAACGGATTTTATTCCCATTACCCAAACCGAAGACAATGCCGTGAATCACTTCCTTTTTCGTGTGAAGGATATCCTTCCAAATAGGGGACGCCTTGCGAGAGGACTCTTTGATCCACCAGCCATTGTTTGATAGACCATATTATTCCAAAAACTTCCTGATTCCGTTACCAAACGCCAGATCCACTTGCCCATCAGTGCCCGATTCATTTTTTAAAGATTTCGAACCACCCCCCCCCCCCCCCCCCCCCCCCCCGAAAGTTCCTATAAACCTCCTTCCAGCTGAGCAAAGAAAATTTCTGCTTAACCTCCCTGCCTCGCCATAAGAAATCTCTTCTCATTTTTTCCAACGTAACAAGGACCACCCTTGGGCATTTCAGGAGGGACATAAAATAGATAGGGAGATTAGATAAGGAGGCTTTAATGAGGGTGATGCGGCCGCCTAATGAGAGGTAGCGATATTTCCATCTGGCCAACAACTTCTCACATCGAGAAGTGACTTTCTCCCACATACGAAGAGGAGGCCTTCCGATACAAAGGGGGAGGCCAACAAAAAAGGAGGGAAGAGCAGCCAGAGTGCAACCGACGGTGGCAGCCATACTTGTAACTTCTTCACTGTCCATATTGATGCCGAACATTTTGGATTTAAAAAGGTTGACGTGAAGACCGGAAACCACTTCAAAACATCGAATAGCAGTCCGTAAATTTTCCACCTTCTCAGCTCTGGCATCGGAGAAAATGAGAGAGTCGTCCGCGTATTGAATGTGAGTGATCGGATCGTGCAGACCCGAGATGGAAATCCCTTGAAGCACTCCTTCCGTCTGGTCCTGCTGCAACATTCTGGAGAAGGACTCCATCACAATGAGGAATAAATAAGGGGATAAAGGATCACCTTGTCTGAGTCCCCTTGAACTCTTAAAGAAGCCAAAAGGAGATCCGTTGAGAAGAACTGAAAAGTATGCCGACCCGACACACTCCGCCATCCAACCACTCCACTTCTTGCCAAACCCCATGCGGTTGAGGAGATATTGCAGAAAAGCCCAATCCACATGATCGTAAGCCTTCTCGATGTCCAACTTGCAGGCAATGTACTTCTTGCCCGATCTGGAAGCCGAGTCGAGGCACTCGTTAGCAATAAGGGCAGCGTCGACAATCTGCCTCTCAGAAATGAACGCAGATTGGTTCCCAGAAATGATGTTGCTAATGACTATGTTGAGCTAGTTGGCCAGCACTTTCGTTAGGATCTTGTAAGGAGCTCCCAAGAGGCTGATTGGCTTATAGTCCTTAAGAGACGCGGCTCCAGGGGACTTAGGGATAGGCCTCAAGACTTTTGGAGAGCTTGCCTCTAGCGTGAAATTCGGAGAAGAATGCCATCATATCTTGTTGAATAGCCTCCCAGAAATGTTGGAAGAAGAGAATGGGGAAACCGTCCGAGCCAGGAGCCTTATCCCCAGCCATTGAAGCCACAACCCGGCTGACCTCCTCGACGGAGAAAGGAGATTCAAGAAAGGCGGCGTCTTCTTCCGATATCCTCGCGAAAGGGAGATGATTGAGAGAAGGTCTGTGCCTGATGCACCTTTGAGAAGATCGGCGAAGTAGCGGACAGACTCCTCCATAATGCTGTCTTTGTCTTCGACACGAGTGCCATTAATAAGAAGGCTGCTGATCCGGTTGTTCCTGGGGTGCATACTAGCAACATTGTGGAAAAAAGAAGTGTTGCGATCCCCTTCCTTGAGCCAAGAAACTCTGGCCTTCTGCTTCCAGGAGATTTCCTTTTGGAGAGCCCTTCCTGCCAGATCTTGGATAATCTGAATTCTTCTAACCATGAAACCTAGAGACATGGGCGTCCCTTCAGCCTGAGAATCAATTTTTTGCAACTCTGCCAACAAAACCTCAGTTTCCTGCTCTTGGCCGCAAAATTCTTTCAGTCTTCACTCCTTTAGGGCAGTGAGTTTCGGTTTCGAACTGAGCTTGAACCCTGCATAGCCTACAACCAAGAAGGATGTCCACCAGTCTTCAACCATCTTTTTGAAACCTTTTATCTTGAGCTAGGAGTTGTCAAACCGAAAAGGCTTGGGGCCCCAGTTAAGATCCTCCACGTCTAAAAGGATGGGGCAATGGTCCGAAGAGACTCTGGGAAGAGGAAGGGTGAGCGTCGAGCCAAGCAGTGGAGAGAAGGAACCTGTCCAGCCTTGAGAGGGTGGGAACAGCCCGACCTTTAGACCAGGTGAACCTGGCACCGAGCAAAGGAAGGTCCACAAGTTCATGGTCTTCGATCCACTTTGAGAAGGCAACCATAGCTGGGGTAACTGCGTGACCGTTGGATTTTTCGTCCAGGAATCTGATTATGTTAAAATCCCCCATTATGCAAATAGGCCCTGAAAATCTGAGAAGTGTCAGACATTTCATCCCAGAACTGAGATCTTTCGGAATCTAGATTTGGGCCATAAACTGAGGAGAGGAGACAAGAAAAGCCGGAGGATATGTGTTGTAGAATCATCGAAATAGAGAAGGACCCAGTCCAACTGGACTGAAGATCCCAGGTGGAAGACTTCCAAGCGACGATAATTCCACCAGCGCTCTCGATAGCGTCCAGGGAAGCCCATTTGACATCTTTGCACTTCCAGAGAGAACGCATAAGACGTTCATCACAAGCCAACACCTTTGTCTCCTGAAAGCAAACCACGTCTGGATTTGAGCGGTCACAGATGTCTTTGATGAGGCGACGCTTCTGTTTGGACCCGACGCCTCTAACATTCCAGGAGAGAAACTTCATCTGTCAAACAAACTTCCTCGGGAACCCTGATTCCTCCCCCGCCCGAGAGGGACTTCTGCCTGAGGGAGACCATCGGCCAGAGCTATCAATTCTCTGTTGCTCCTGGGTCTGGCATGGCGAATTCGAGAGGACTTGGAATGAGATAAAGGCCTGCCACAATTTTCCACGCAGTGCAAAAGAGCAAGATAATCTTCTGGACAATCGCCAAAGGAGAGACCTAGGTACCTTCCAATGTGTCCCATGGCATCTCTAATCCACTTTTTCCTGTGAATGGTGGAGTTGAGTTTGGCTCTGCTCGTGTCGTCGATAGAATGGTTATCCACAGCCTGACCAACACCAGAGGAGTCTCCAATACAAACCTGCAGGGGTTCAGTAACAATAATTTCTGAATCTGGTTGATCTTGAAAGAGCGTCAAGAGATTGAGATCGGACCCAAAGTAGGGAGAGGAACCCGGGGATGAAGGCAAGATAGAAGGGGAGGAGGGGTTGTTAGACTGCAAGGAACCCTGATCCAGCTCCGAACATTCTGGATCGAGGAAATGCCTTGGAGAGATTTTGCACCGCAATGGGATAGGAGAAGCCTGGAGCTTGAGATTGATGGTCCCCATAGGGGGGAAATCGGTCTGCCGAGCTGGTGCAGGCAATCGGGAAAGTCGACTGCGTGGATCGCAGCTGAGAAGATCGACGAAGAGTCTGTGAAGGGACTCCAGACCGGCGCGGGGCGATCGAATTCGAAATAAGAGAGAGGTTGAGATTGCAAGGGTCAGGATCCGAAGAGTTGTGAAACCAGATACCATGCAAAAGAGAGATAGAATGGATCCTCGATGTGGACCCGACGCTTGACGTAGGATTGCCACGTGGAGAGATTGATGGAGCGCGATCCTGATCAACCGCAAGGATAGGGCCACATGTCTCAAGCTGGAGAGAAGCGCTGCTCGAGGACCTACAGACGTCGAGAGGATCATAGGTCTCAATCGAAGGGGAATGGCGCTCACAGCAGTTGGACGTGACGAGATGCCCGGATCCCTTGCGATCGCGAGAATCGAGGTAGGGAGCGAGGTGGACGAGGTACCACGTGGCGCTGCCCGAGGACCTACAGACGTCGAGAGGATCATAGGTCTCAGTCGAAGGGGAATGGCGCTCGCCACCTGTGGAGATCGCAGCAGTTGGACGTGACGAGATGCCCAGATCCCTTGCGATCGCGAGAATTGAGGTAGGGAGCGAGGTGGACGAGGTACCATGTGGCGCAGGACCAGACGTGGTTGGAAAACTATCTGCCGCCTCCGCCGCCTTATCGACTGACAACGAGGCACGTGTCTCGCTGGAAGGATGGGTGTCAGTGCCCTCTATAAAGCCCAACGCGATCGAGGAAGCCCGCGAGTCGCCTAAACGCAAGTCTCCTGAGCTCAATAAAAGTCCTTCCTGCGACTGGACACGTGTCGAATCGAGGGGGAGGTCCTGATGGGGAACGCGTGTCTCCGGGAGTAGCGGTTGAGCCCGCGTATCATCGAGATGAGAGTCGACTGCCTTTGAGAGGAGACAGGGCGCAGAGGGAGAGACACGTGGCAAGACCAGAGGCGGGGGGAAGACGTGAGCGGACGCTTGAGCTGCCATCAAATCCTGAGGCGGGATCGGGTAATGAGTGCGCTGAGTTGGCGGGAGCCGAAATTGAAACGATGATCCACGGGAGCCCTGAAGTTCTGCTCCTTCTTCCGCAGGTCGATCCAACGGGGCTTCGTGAAATTGCTCCTTTGTTCTCCAGTAATCCCCCCACCTGGGGTAAGATTGGCCGATCATTTCCGGTTGGACGGGGAGGGCAATAACCCTGTCTGCCAACCTTGATATGAGAAGGGAAGGGATCCCCTTTCCTTCTTCGAATGCGCATTCGGATCACCGCCATTTCTGCTCCAATCCTAGTCTTTTGGTCCAGCTCGATGAGAGAGCCTAGAACCGATGCAGCTTGGATGAAAAATTTATCGTACCAAAACTCCAGTGGAATGCCCCAAATGAGAACCCACAAGGATTCCATTCCAAACATGGAATAGTCATCCCATTTTTGAACTTTAGACACCGGCCCATCCGAATGAAGCACACCTGCGATGAGAAGAGAATCCAGATTGACACCTGGGCAGACATTGATCCAGAGATCGTCGTAACCGATGGGCTTAATAGTGTATTGGCTGGGTTGTATGCCACAACACTCGTCGATCCACCGTCGCTTAGTAGTGATCACTATGGAGTTCTGCAGTTCGGACTTGGACTGATCGAAGCGGTCTTGAGATATGCGTATGTCGTACAACGGTTGTTTCTCCTCGGCAGCTTGTTGAATCGCTTCATCTATGGGTTGAATGTCCTGTATATCCCCAGGAAGCTTCTTCTGCGATTGGTTGGATGAAGAAGCTCTAGAGGAGTTTATGAGCGCTTCTTTGAAAGATAAACCTGATTTGCAGGGAGCCGGGTCGGGAGGTGAGGAAGATTTGGTAGAGGACCGCTGTAAGGTAGAGGTTCCGGCGATGAGAGACTGAAATTTTCCCCAGTCAGGCCCAAATCGGGCCCTCTGCACCAACATCTTGTTGCCAGCAAAACTAACTCCATGTAGCATCTCAACTGCTCTCGCCAACTCAGTTTCGTTGCTCATTTGAACGAGCGCGAAGCCTCGAAATCTGCCAGTCTCTGTCTCTGGGCATAACGATGACGGCTCCTGCCCGACCGAAGATTCTCTCGAGGTTAAGAGGGAACCAACCGATAGGATAACCTTTTACGAAGATGGTGGGATATGAGTCGTATTTTCCTTTCCCATAACGTTTTTGAGGCCGTTTGTGTTTCCTGGAACGAATTTGTTTCCACTCTTCTTCTTCTTCTCCGATCACAGAATCACTGGGATTGTATCTTACTTTCTTACCTTTCTCTCCATCGTCGGACTTTTCCTCGCCACCCTTGCCATCGGCATTGCCGTCCTTATCCTCGCTGTGTTGACATGGTTCCATCGTCGCTCCTTATCCTCGCTGAAAGTGGTTAATTTCACATGAATGTTGTGAAGATGAAACTAGTCATCTGCCATGGGAGACACTGATTCACCGCAAAAAGGGGAGGGGTGCAACACGAGGACTAGGAATAACAGCCATGCTAGCCTCTGTGGAGATTGACGGTGAACTCTCTGGTGACAATCTCCTCCTTCCTCCCTTTGCTCACTTTTTCCACCATCTCTCTCTCCGTGTGGCTGCTCCAAGAGATCTTAGAAGAAAACATGAGATCATTGCTATGTGGTGCAGATTGTTGAGCAGTTAGAAGAAAACATGAGTAGAGATTGAATGTTGCAGAGATGGATTTTTGGGAAGGGTAGGAAGGAAAGAATTAAGAATGAGATAATTTGAAGCAACCTGGGATCAGTCTAGTAAGAGACAAAAACATGGGGAGAAAATTGAGATGGTTTGATCATGTGCAATGAAGACGAAAGGTGGCTCTGCTAAGGAAGGAACATTAATTAGGATTGATGGGCCTGAGAAATGGATGAGAGGAAGACACAAACGGACTTGGCTTGAGGTGGTTAGAAGGGATATGAAGGCTTGTTCACTTACCGAATATAGGGCCTTAGGAGGACTAATTAGCGAAACAAGATTTGTAAAGTCGGCCCTGATATCTTGGACAAGGCTATGCGCCTACAAGGATGACGGTGGGGTGGTTTTTTAGGATCTTTACAAAAATGGGATATATGGATTGCCTAGATGTATTGTTGATGTGTACATGATATAGTTAGGCATTTGTCACATGGTGCTTTTGAAATGTCTTACAAGCTTAGTTACTTGGTTATTGTGGTTGATTGTACATTATGAGATACTTGCACAGTTGTTGTGGGATGAGGTGTGAGATGGTCCAAAGGATCGGCCAAATAGATGGGATCCAACTATGAGCCATGCATGGTAGAATGCAGTGTAGACGTTCCAGAGCCAATGAGTTGTCCAAGCAGTTCGGGCCTCGTGGGAAACTTCATTGATTGGTTTGTAAGCATGTGAATGGGGTGTAGTGGGTACTTCTTTGGTGTGTTGTTTGTGGATCGCAGCATTACTCATGAGATGGATTTAGGGAGTGATAACAACTGGTAGAAAATAATTTATTTTTAGGATGTGAAAAGCCTAGGAATCACGAGATTCAGAAGTGGCATGTCGCCCTAGATTTGTGCAGTGATGTACTAGTGGTTACAACTTTATGACTTGAGGGGATTCCATATGAAGGTCATAGTTCCATTTTCTTTATATCTGTGACATGGATAGAGCTAATTCTAACAATAATCATTTTTTAAAAATTCAGATTATTTTTCAAATTTGAGACATGTTTCCTAACCAATGTCTGCTGATTCTCAAATTCAAGGTTGCATGTGGATGTCTGCCAAATGGGTATTAGATTGAGTATCTGGCTGAAACAAATAAGCATCTGTTCTTCCGTGTGTATGTGGCAACATGTTTTGCTGGATTAAATATGTAAAACGGTTCTTTTCTGTCGTGGGACCTGATTTTCCGCTGCTAGGAACTTGGCAGGAAAATTATCCATCCTGCTACACATTGGCAGACATCCGGATACTCTATTCTGCAGTCTCTGCTTTGAATGATATATCATCTGTTTCCTGGAGAAAAGAAAAAAGTTGATGGGTTTGCTTGCATTCATTGTATACAGGGTGGTGTTGATGAGGGAGAAGATCCAAAACATGCAGCTATCAGAGAGTTGAGAGAAGAAACTGGAGTTACTTCTGCAGAAGTTATTGCGGAGGTAAGTTCTTGATATTCGATAATGCGTCCTTATTCTGCCTTGCTAATTGCTACCTCAAGAGATAATATGGTCCTCTGGAAATTTGCTTTCATTGCAAACAATTGAATACGCTGAGAATGCATTAGTAGAAAAAAACAAACGAGCAAACAACTCAAATTAAAGCAAACTCAATTCATACTCCATGGTCTTCCAGTCTTTTGCTGCTGGATTTGCCTCTTGAAGCACATCGGAGGTCTTAAAATTATCAAACTGTCACCAGATAAAGATTTTGTAGAAATATTGGATACAGAGCCTAAGAGGAGGTTGACAGGCACAGTTTTAATGACTTTTGGGTAAATCCCATCCAATCCATGAAAGATGGTTCCAGTCAACACCAATGTTGCCTCGACCAAGAACAACCTTGTGCATTTCGATCTGGATCTTGTGATCCAATTCATGGGTACTGTTAGTGTTCCAAATTATGGTTACTGTTATTGTTGATTAAGTTGTAATATCTAGTAACCCCAGCATAATGTGTAGTGGAGGAAGTAGTGTACTGTGCACCTGTTCCTGTACTACATACCAGAGAATTCAGTCCTCCAAGTAACCTTAGGGGCCATTTGGATTCAATCATAGTTGTCTCGGCACAAGCTGTGTCGGCAGACAACTTAATCATGGCTTGTCAAACCTAACAGGAACTTAGGAAAATAAGGACGTGTCCCCAAAATATGACCATTAGCAAGGATTGTATATCCTTACGAAAGGTGGACAATGAGGATTCCTGTACCAAAGATTAAAATAAAAGAAGTATAGCTTGTACCTAGTTTAGTCACGTGCAGTGTTCAAAGTATCGGTATCGCTACTAGTTTCGCTGACCAGGGATATAGAAACAATATCGGTGTTGCCGATAATATCGCTGATAACCAGAAATGTTGGGGAACATGGGGGAAATGGTGAGATTTTCAGCGAAACTTCTAGAGATGTTAAAATGTACATATTTGCATATTTAGAAAAAAAAGAATTGCAAAAAGAACACATACATAACAAGTTTCCATTTAATGGGGCCTTAAAAGCATGTGTTGTTGTAAGAAATCAATTCAACCAACCTATTTAACCATCCAACCTTCCATCCAAATATCCATCGATATCGCAAAATATCAACAACACATAATATTTCACCAAGAAATCATCAACAATTGGAAAGAAAATGAAAGATTGTTGTTTCAATATCGCGCGTGTTGCGATATCGATAATATCAAGATATTATTAATATTATCAACGACAAATTGAACACTACAGACAACCGTGTGCCCATGATTAAAAAAAAATTTTGAAATAATTTTTTTTTCTAATAAACAAAATTATGATAATATCAGTTCATTGGCGATATTATTGAAATATCGCCGATACACTTATGATACAAGCATTACCTAGATTTTACATAGTCGAAAATTTTAGTGATATTGATGCATTGACAATACAAGCGACACCTAGAATTTACATAGTTGAAAATATTGACTATTACATTAACGATATTGATACGTTGGCGATACTTAACAATACATTGCTAATACCTGAAATTTTTGATCTTACTAGCGTTATCGGTATCGCTACCAGTGTTATCGGTTTCGTTGAGCTGGAGATAAAGATAATATCGGAGATAATTTGAACACTGGTCACGTGGAAAACACAATGTTCCGTGCACATGCTCAAATGTACCACATGTGCGGCCATCTAAGTTCAAGTGCCCCATGTGCACATGTGCTTCCAATATTCAAATGCCCAACATTTGCACCATGTGTCGATGTGCACATGCAATAAATGCTACATATGCCACCATCCACATTAAGCTTCCCAAATGTGCCACCATTCATCCTTACTCCCTGTTTTAAGGCGTTTAACAAACAAAGAATAGAATAACTTGTTCCCTCAGCATTTTCCTTTAGCATTTTTAAGAAGGTAAGAAGAAAATATTATTAAAACTAAAAAGGGGAAGGGAGTTCCAAATACGAAGGTGTGACACGCCGACCTTGTCCCAGAAAGAAGCAATGGATATGGGATGCGGACATCAGTGGTGCACCATTTAGAGTGTACCAGATGAGGAGGCGTTGCTGACTGAGTACCGGAGCGGAGGAGTTATGTGGATGGACGTTGGGTCCATTGGACCCATTTTCTGACGCACTACGAGTGCAAGAGCAGCATGACCGTATCCTGACCATAGATTCATGGGTCGGATTTCCCACCTACCATACGGGTGTTTTAGTTTTAGGCATTTTTTTTTTTGTTCTTTTTCTTATTTCAGGGGTTTTATTGCACTTTCTTTACTTTTCGTCTTTTTTTTTTTTTTGTTATTTTTCTTGTTTTCAGAGACTTTAGTGCACTTCTACTTTTTCCATAGCTTATATATACGTTGTGAGAAACCCTATTTTCATTATTATTGAATGAATAGAAATTCGTCTCTTTTCTTCCTCTTTATTCAAGAGATTAGAGTTTCGGGATTGGCCTTTGGGTATCGAGGATTCCTCCCCGATTTTAGATTTCCTTCTTTCTAGATCTTCGAGTTGCAAGAAAAAGGTAAGAATCATCTTCATTCTTTTCTTTTGACAACAAAAGACCCGTACTTTCTTCATCTCGAACCCTTCGTTCTTCACCCCTTTCATTCCTCTTTGGATACTCCCTTTCTAGTTTGAATGGAAAAGAATGATGGTTAGTCAGTAGAATCAGATCCAAACTTGACCGTGGACTGACTTATGTTAGATCTGGGATATCCTCATATCCCTAGGTCCTCCCCTTTTACTGTTTACGTGATCTTATGCTAAGAGGCATGATCCTGATGGAATAACCTCATCTTTGTGTTGAGATTTACCTAATCCCTTTGATTGGAAATGGTTAGTTAATTGGTGTATTTATTTGAATATTCTTTAACCTGATTATACATGTATCTAGGGTTAAGTCATCACATGTCCCTGCATCAATATGACACCTTAGGAGGCCAGGGCAAACGGAATCTTTAGCCCAGCTGCAATGGCGTTAATCTCCAGGAAAATTAAAAACAAAGACCAAGGAACAACATCTTCCCCTCTAGCCCATTTTATAACCGGTAAGGAGGTCCTGAGAGCAAGACGTGGATAGCCCATGTCAATGCAAGTTTGCTTGCATCCAAACAGCCCCCTAGTCAAGCGTAGCAGTAACTTGAACCCCATCCTGATGTTTCAACTAAGATCTTTGAACATTAGCTTCTGTTGCTACCTACTACATGAAATTTAGGAGGCAATTTTTCTGGGAAGGATTACTTCTAGACTCAAAAGGTAACAAACTGAAGTCAGAATTGGTTTTTAACTATGGATTTTGATGCAGGTCCCTTACTGGCTGACTTATGATTTCCCTCCAGATGTGAAAGAAAAAATTAATAGTTCGTGGGGATCAAACTGGAAAGGTCAAGCACAGAAGTGGTAAGCCCGCCAAACTTGGCCTCTGAGCTTTAGCTGCATTTCACATTATACGTCAAGTAAAACAACCGAATCACTAGCAAGAGAATCACTTGTTATTTTGGGAATTAAAGGATAGAGTTTCTGACCGTTGTGGATAAATAGTAATTCCCTTCAATGCTTTTCTTGCTTTCTGTCTTCTGCCAGTGACTGTTATTATTAATTTTTCTTTCTATATGATAATACAGAGTTTTGTGTTACACGTCATGGCTGTTCGCTTGCCTACTGTCGTTATTCTGATAATCCAAGCCCACACGCGTGCAGTAAAGCACATGCTACACATATGCTAGCATGGCATGGTAGGTCCGAGATCCAATATATCCATCAGAACGACACCACTATATTGATGCCTTAGCATAAGAATCAGGTTGTTCCACTTATCAGGTGGGCCATAGTTTGCAAAACAAATCCACAGCTATGAAAAACTTGGCTGAAGTTTTCTAACCCATCCACCTCTTTCTAATATTGGGGCCCACATGCTGATTTGAACATATTTTATTTTTGGGAAAACATGTACAAGGTCGGACCAACTGCAGGCATGTGCCATGCTGCCACACGTGTGGCGTGTACATGAGCTTTATTTCACACGAATGTGTGCTTAGAAAACTCTATATAATATTGCAGTTTATTCAATCAAGCTTTTGAAAAATGAGAGTTACTGATAGCGAGAGACTTGAATCAAAAGGCGAGAACCACAAATCATTTCCTGGAATCATATGCAGGTTTCTTCTTAGACTTACTGGAAATGAAGACGAGATTAATCTTTTGGGAGATGGGACAGAGAAGGCGGAGTTTGGAGAGTGGTCGTGGATGACACCCCAGCAAGTAATCGAGCTTGTAAGCTTTTCACTTGATTGATCACATGTGCTCCTCATGATGTAAAAAAAAATAGAATATCAATCTGATGATTGTGGCATGTTATTCTTTTTGAGCAGGCAGTGGATTTCAAGAAGCCTGTTTACGAGGAAGTTTTGAAGGTTTTTGCTCCTTCCTTGCAGTCAGATTCAGATGAGCAGGTATAGACAACTGATGCCTCCAGAAATTCTGTTGTGCATCTGTGATGGTGGCAGGTCAAAATGGTATCCAAATTGATATCTGTGCAAAAGCTTTGGGAGGTTACATACGGTTTTTTGTAGTGATTATTTGAGAGAGCAAAAACGAAAAGAAAATAGAAGTGTTTTGTTGCACCAAATTAGACTGATTAATCATGAAATATCATGATACTGGGTGAAACCAAACACAATCTTAGCGAAATGTATAGGCAACTCAAATCATTGAGAAAGGCAGAGGAAGTCTTTTTGAAAATCCAAAATGGTTGAGCAACCTAATCTTCAGAGAGCTGGGCATAGTTCAAAAACCTGAAAACTCGACTTGACTATCAAATTGATATTTAATGGTTGAATTAATATGTATATTTGAGTAATAATAGATATTTGATATGTTATATGAGTATAACAATGGATATGCATTTGTTTGGATTTATGTTAGAAGTTATGGCATAAGTTTGACACTGGTTGCCAAACTGACGCAACCCTTTTCCCTTATCCGGCTTGGGACGGGTAACAAGAGCACAGAACTTCCACCGGCACTATGTAATACTGTTACATAGGTTGATTAGAATCAAGAGCTCAGCAAGTAACTTGGCTCTAGTCATTGCTCAGTTGAGTCGACTGAGTTAGCAAGCTGACGTGACGAATCTGACTGAGTACCAACTCTAGCTTGCTAGTTAGTTTCTTAGGGCCCATTTGGATACCACAAAATAAGTTACTTTTTCTACTTACAGCAGTAGATAAGTAACTTATCTGAGATAAGTAAGTTTTTTTTTTTTTTTTTTTTAAAATCAATTATAAGTAGCTTTTTTGTTTAAAGTTGCTTAATCACTTCAGTTTAATAAGTAGAAATCAAGATATGCTACTTAAAGGCATGAGTAGCTTATCTTAAGTAACTTAGGGGAGGGCGTTTGGATACCACCAAATAAGTTACTTTTTCTACTTACAGCAGCAGATGAGTAACTTATCTAGGATAAGTTTGGTTTATGATCAATTATAAGTAGCTTTATTTATTTGTTTATTTAAAGTTGCTTAATCAGTTCAGTTTAATAAGTAGAAATCAAGATATGCTACTTAAAGGCTTAAGTAGCTTATCTTGAGTAACTTACGAGGGCATTTAGATACCGCCAAATAAGTTACTTTTTCTACTTACAGCAGTAGATAAGTAACTTATCTGAGATAAGTAAGTTTGGTTTATGATCAATTATAAGTAGCTTTTATTTATTTATTTAAAGTTGCTTAATTACTTCAGTTTAATAAGTAGAAATCAAGATATGCTACTTAAGGCATACGTAGCTTATCTTAAGTAACTTGCGAGGGCATTTGGATACCACCAAATAAGTTACTTTTTCTACTTACAACAGTAGATAAGTAACTTATTTGAGATCAGTAAGTTTGGTTTATGATCAATTATAAGTAGCTTTTTTTTAATTATTATTATTTAAAGTTGCTTAATCACTTCAGTTTAATAAGTAGAAATCAAGATATGCTACTTAAGGCATAAGTAGCTTACGAGGGCGTTTCGATACCACCAAATAAGTTACTTTTTCTACTTACAACTGTAGATAAATAACTTATCTGAGATAAGTTTGGTTTATGATCAATTATAAGTAGCTTTTTATTATTATTTAAAGCTTTAGTTTAACAAGTAGAAATCAAGATAAGTTAGTACTTTTATTATTATTATTTACACACGCACATACACCCCCACACACTCACGCCGTAGTGGGATTTCACCACCTATGGATACTCGAATCCTTGACCGGCTGTTGAAACTCCTGAGAGTCTACCACCGGAGCAAGAGTAAAGGATCCAGATAAGTTACAACTTAAAGGCATAAGTAGCTTACTATCCAAACACCCCCTTGAGTGACTTGGCTCAAGATCTTGTGAAGTTGAGTAGGCTGAGTTTCGAGTCAAGTGTCGGAGTTTTGGAATTATGCATGGGTGCGGTGATCATAACTATTCATCCAGCACACAGCTACCATGATGGCCTATGGTGCAAAAAATCACAATTATTGTACAATCCATCCAGCAAAAGAGGGTTCAGGGCAATAGAGAGATGGTGGAGACAGGAAACGTGTGGATGCGAATCTTGTTATATATATATATATATAAAGGGAGAAACCGGAGTGCAATTGCTGCCACACGTGCCAACTCCCAAGATGTAAGCTGCTCATCAGGTAGGCTCCATCTTGGGAGACCCACACCTCTTAGTGGCTGGTCTACTCTCCATGACAAATGTAGCCCAGATTTTGAAAATCTCCCAATATTTCCATGAAAAAACAAGATGTATTATTGCAATAATATCGCAGCATTTTCAAAATATCGGCAATCTTTTCTTTTCTTTTGAGAAATTTACGACGGTGGACCCCACCTTTTATCCGGTGGTTTTTATGAAGCAATACAAACGTAACATACCCACTTAGACCTCCTCGTACGGACACCGAATTTGAGGACGAAAAGACCCCTGCCTCCTCTGGCTGGCGTGCAGAGGCGAGCGCTGACGGACGGTCTGACGATGGGAACTTAGGTGCGGCCCACTGTGATGTTTGTGAGAAATCCTCCCCGTCTAAGTTCATTCATAGGATCACAAAGACCTGTATGAAGAGGAAAAACAAATTTCATAATGATCCAAAACTTTTGTAACCCCTGAAAAGGTTTCAATGGTAGACGTTCAATTCCCCACCGCCTTTTACAGTGTGGTGCACTTGATAGTTAGATGTATCTTATTTTTCGTCTCAAGCCTTAATATGAGCTCGCCAAATAGATGGACAGTTTGGATATAACACAGACCTCATGATGGGACCCACAAAAGTAACCCAGCAAAAAAAAAAAAAAAAACACAGACCGTATGGGGGCAGTCTGACAGTTTTACTTATTTATTTATTTTTATTACAGGAGAACTTTTTTCCCCTTACATTTTTCTCTAATACGTAATTATGTAAATATGTATATATAAGTATATAAAAATATTTTTCTATCTTTTAATTCATTTCTTTGTCTATTTATTTAACAAGCATATGTCCTAAGCTAGAATGATTTACTTAGGTCCCGTTTGGCCGGGTGGATTAGTAGGGATTGAATGGTATTAGGGTGGATGACATGGATTTCAAGGTAATGATGGTGTTGTTAGTGGATTGTCTTAAGATCCATGGGATTACTATATCCCGGGATTGTTATATCGAGTCTGTTTGGCAAGCCCGGACAATCCCAGGATTAAACCTTCACATCCCTTCCAATCCCTCGAACCAAACTCGTCCCAGGCAAATATGAACGGATTAGGGTGGATTGGATGGGATTTAAAGGTGATGATGGTGTTGTCAGTGGATTGTTTTAAGATCCATGGGATTGCTATATTCCGGGATCAGATCACCCAGTCTGTTTGGCACGCCCGGCCAATCCTGGGATTTAACTTCCAATCCCTTCCAATACCATCCAATCCCTTCCAATTCGCCCGGCCAAACAGGCCCTTAACTTAGTTATTTTCCAAGATTCCATTGGGTCGATGGTCGAAAATCCATTTCATTCACGTCATGTTCAATTTCAATCACTTCGCGGTCAAACTGGAAATTGAGCGGGGCAAACATGAAATTGAGCAGGGCAAACTAGAAATTGAGTAGGGCAAACATGAAATTCAGCGGGGCAAACATGAATTTCAGTGGGGCAAACTAGAAATTCAGCAGGGTAAACATGGAATTGAGCGGGGCAAACTAGAAATTTAGCGGGGCAAACATGAGGTCTGTGTTAGGGACCGAATGCATTTTATATAGGGGAGTGACTATGTGAGAGAGTCCACCCATTATAGAACTCTTTCAGTTACCTACGTCTTCTCAATTTTTCACGTACAAGGAGAGAAGTCATTCTTTAATACAATTCTATCTTGAGTTGTCTATAGTACTTCATGCCTATAAAACCGTATATACCCAATGTGATTAATTTAAACCAATCATTGCATTATCAGATGAAAACATGACATACATGGCCAATGATTCCAACATTCTCTAACTTGGGATAATCATGATATTCTTCGATATGCAATGTATTTAATGGTAATTCATTAACAATCAAGGTTCTACTAGATGTTTTAATGGATCCTATAATAGTAATGTTTGTTTGTTATCAAACCTGTTCATAAGATCATACAGACATGGATTAATAGAAAACACAATTATAAGCTTGATCCAAAACTTCTGTAGCCCCTAAGAAATGATCAACAGTAGAAGTTCAATTCAAAATTATCATGTGGTGTTGTCCATTTGAACATTGGATATGTTTAAATTATCATGTGGTGTTGTCCACTATGAAATTATTTGTTAAGTTTGCCTCGCTCAAGTTCATGTTTGCCCCGCTGATTTTCTAGTTTGCCCCGCTCAATTTCATGTTTTCCCCGCTCAATTTCATGTTTCCCCCGCTCCATTTCATGTTTTACCCGCTCCATTTCATGCTTCCCCCGCTGAATTTCATGTTTCCCCCGCTCAATTTCATGTTTCCCCTGATCAATTTCCAGTTTGCCCCGCTCAATTTCATGTTTGCCCTGCTCAATTTCTAGTTTGACCCGCTTAATTCATGTTTGCCCCATTGATTTTCTAGTTTGCCATGCTCAATTTCATGTTTGTCCCGCTGATTTTCTACTTTGCCCCGCTCAATTTCATGTTTGCCCGCTGAAATTCATATTTGCCTCGCTGAAATTCATGTTTGCCTCGCTGAAATTCAAGCTTCCCCCGCGGAATTTCATGTTTGCCCCGCTCATTTTCTAGTTGCAAAGGTAATAGTGTATGATAAATATGAAGTGATATGCATTCCTCTGGCCTTTGGTTTTAAAGCTTGGTGTTCAATCGAAAACCTGCATTTGTCTATCAAATTATGGATGTTGTGTTCATTACTGTTCGTAGAGTGACAAACATACTAGATTTAATATTATATCTCGTTTTTATGTTTACCGGTTTGCTGGACATGTAATTGGATGAAACTTTCTTAGTGACTCTGATAGTATTTCTTACTACTATTGTGCCTAGAGTTTGGATACCACCATATGAGCTAATTAGCCAAGGACTAAAATTCAATCATCATTTCAATCCTTCCATATTGTAAATGTGATTATAACTCTCTACTTCCATGCTTTTAAGAAGAGAGTTTCATGCTAGTAGATTGAAGAGCACGAGGATCCTGCTTTAAGTTCTAACCATTTGTGTTGAAGATTTGGACTATCAAGTTGTCCGGACTGGATATCTAGGCCATATCAGGGATGTAGATTGATTTGAGGAAAGGTCGGGACCTTCTCAACGCTTGGATCAAAGGTCAGGACCTCTATGGGATTGCTATATCTGGGGACAGGTTCACCGAGTCTGTCTGGCATGCCCGTCATATTCCGGGATTTTACCTTCCAATTCCCTTCCAATCCGTCCTACCAGTAAAATAGAGGCATAAGAATTACTAGCAATCATGTATGTAGACTAATAATCAATCATGTATGTAGACTAATAATCAATTACTACCAGTACACATATTATAGTGGGCTTTATAAAAGCCCCTAGTAGGACTATTCGACTCTAACTAAGTTATTCAAATAGGGAGTTTTGAAACTCAATTGAGCCATATGCAAACTAAATTGTCTAAAAGTTATGCAAGTTGCCTGTAACCTAGGGTTATATGAATTTACTATAATCCAAAGGGATGTAGATTGCCCACAACAACTTAGGGTAGGAACTCCTTACTATTGAAAGTTATGTGGGCCTCACGTCAACTCATGTGGTGTGGTCTATTTGAACATTGGATACGTTTAGATTTTTGGGCTCAAGCCATGAAATTATCTGCTAAGTTTGCCCCGCTGAATTTCATGTTTGCCCCGCTGATTTTCTAGTTTGCCCCACTCAATTTCATGTTTGCCCCACTGATTGTCTAGTTTGCCCCGCTCAATTTCATGTTCGCCCCGCTGAAATTCAAGTTTGCCCCACTGAATTTCAAGAATTTCATGTTTGCCCCGCTCAATTTCATGTTTGCCCCGCTGAATTTCAAGTTTGCCCCACTGATTTTCTAGTTTGCCCCGCTCAATTTCATATTTGCCCCGTTGATTTTCTAGTTTGCCTCGCTCAATTTCATGTTTGTCCCGCTCAATTTCTAGTTTGCCTCGCTCAATTTTCATGCTTCCCTTGCTCCATTTCTAGTTTGCCTCGTTCAATTTCTAGCGGGTCGATAGTCGAAAATCCATTTCATTCTCTTGTTTGCCCCGCTCAATTTCTAGTTTGCCCCGCTCAATTTTCAGGTTTGCGCTCAATTTCTAGTTTCAATTTTAGTTTGCCCCGCTCAATTTTCAGTTTGCGCCGCTCAATTTCTAGTTTGCCCTGCTCAATTTCTAGTTTGCCCCGCTCAATTTCCAGTTTGACCACAAAGTGAATGAAATGGATTTTTGACTATTGACCTGATAGAATATTGGAAAATAACTAGGTTGGTTGGCTAAATTAGCTTCTCCTACCCCAAAATCATATGTGGTACGTTAAGTAAATCATTCTAGTTTAGGAGATATGCTTGTTAAATAAATAGACAAAGAAATGAATTAAAAGATAGAAAATTATTTTTATATACTTATATATACATATTTACATAATTATGTATTAGAGAAAAATGTAAGGGGGAAAAAGTTCTCCTTGTAAAAAAATAAAAATAAAAAATAAAAATAAAAAATAAAAAAATAAAATAAAATTAATCTACCAGACTGCCACGACACTGCCATCGAACCGGCGGTAGTACTGCGGCAGTCTGTAGTTTTTTTTTTTTTTTTTTTACTGTGTTGCTTTTGTGGGTCCCATCATGAGGTCTGTATTATATCCAAACTGTCCATCTATTTGGCGAGCTCATATTAAGGCTTGAGACGAAAAATAAGACAGATCTAACTATCAAGTGGACCACGCTGTAAAATGTAGTGGGGAATTGAACGTCTACCATTGAAACCCTTTTAGGGGTTACAGAAGTTTTGGATCATTATGAAATTTGTTTTTCCTCTTCATCCAGGTCTTTGTGACCCTATGAATGAACTTAGATGGGGAGGATTTCTCACAAACATCACAATGGGCCCCACCTGAGTTTCTAATGGTTGACGCTCATTCAGCACTATTTCCTGTAATGTTGTACACTTGAGATTTGGATGTACCTCATTTTTTATCTCATACCATAAAATGATCTGGAAAAATATATGGACGGCATGGATGAAAAGTATACATCATGGTGGGGCCCCCAGACCACCGACGATCCGCCATTGGCGGGTGGCAGGGGGAGTAGCCAATCCGTTTTCGTGCAAAGGAGGGGTATTTTTGTCCTGGAATTTGTCGTCCGTATGAGGAGGTCTAAGTGCATATGTTAAGTTTGTATTGCTTCAAGAATATCCAATGGATAAAAGGTGGGGTCCACAGTCGTAAACTTCTCTTTTCTTTTTCTTTTTGCATCTTCATCGCAATGATATCCTGCTTCACGTGGACCGTTCAGATTTTGGAGTCACATCAAGTGTGATGAGTTCTCAAAAGGTTCGCATGAGTTAGGTGCGAACTGGTGCGCAACTGAGCATTTGCTTTTATATATATATATATATATATATATATATATATATATATATAGAGAGAGAGAGAGAGAGAGAGAGAGAGAGAGAGAGAGAGAGAGAGAGAGGAGAGAGAGAGGAGAGAGAGAGAGAGATCTGCTCATCCACACTGTTCATCCATTTGGAGAGATCATTTTAGGGCATGAACTAAAGAATGAGTCAGATCCAGAGCTCAAGTGGACCCACCACAAAAAAATATAGTATGGATAGTAATGCCACCATTGAACCCTTCCTAGGGCCTACCATGATTTTTGTTTGAGATCCAACATGTTCATAAGTTAACGCAAATATGGACAAAAGGAAAAACAAATATCGGCTTGATTGAAAACTTTTGTGGTCCCGATAAGTTTTTAATGGTAGGCGTTAAATTCTCATTGTTTTCTGTGGTGGGTCCACTTGAGCTTTGGATTTGCATCATTCTTTCGTTGATGCCCTTAAATGATCTCTCCAAATGGATGGACGGTGTGGATACAACACATACATCATGGTGAGGCCCACGGAACTTGGTGACGTCACTTCGGGAATCTTGATACTGAAGCTGTCCATAGTTGATCCACAGTGCTAGTCTCATTTAAAGAAAATTAATGTTAGGGGTTGTTTGGATACCATTAAATAAGTTACTTTGTTTGTAGTAGATAAATGACTATTTTGAGATAAGTAAGTTTGATTCATGATTAGATAAGTAAATTTTTTTAAATTGAAAGTACATAATCACTTCAGTAAAAATTTTTTTAGCTTTTTTACTTTTCATAAGTGGCTGAAGAGAGGCATTAGGAGAGACTAAAGAGGAGAAGCTAATAAGTATGTTGTTTCCTAAACATACTTATTTTCTTAATAAGTAGAAATTAAGATAAATTGTTGTATTTGATATATTAAATCTAATCAAATTTTGTGCAGATTTTTTCGCAAAACTGCGAAAGTGCGGATTTATTTTCGATTTCGTTTTAATTCTTTCTAAAACTATATATATATATATATATATATATATATATATATATATATATATATAAACGAGATTCTAAGACTTTCTAAAACGGTTCTTATGGTTTCTAAAAGGGTTGAGCAAGGGAGAGATTTGAGGATCGCTCAAGTTTGGTAAGTTCTTCCTCTTTGTAATTTCTGCCTTCATAGTGAAGATCTGTCACTTTGTGCTGTAGTTTTTTCCCGAAAGGATTTTCTACGTTAAATCTTTGTATTCTCTTGTATTTGCTTGGTGCTCTTGGATTGCTATCATAGATCCATCTCTGTGTAATTCTGCAATTCAAAACCCAACGAGTGGTATCAGAGAAATCGTCGGGGCACAGATTTGAATATGCAGGATTAACATGAATGGGAAACACCAAGTTTGATATTGAAAAGTACTCAGGCAAAAATAATTTTGAGTTATGAAAGATTAAGATGATTAGTCTATTAACTAAGCAAAGGTGAAGTTAAGACTTTTGAGGAGCGGGAATCGATTATGAATGATGAAAACTAGAATACTCTTGATATGAATGCTTTATCTTTCATCTGTTTATCTCTCACGGATGAGGTTCTCTATAATATTTTGAGGGAGAAACTATGGCTAGTTTATGGACGAAGTCAAGGATATCTATGCGAAAAAATCCTCTGAAAATTACCTACACTTGAAGCTTCAATGGTATGCCTTCAAGATGGCAAAGGGTGGAGACCTGGAGGCCCACATCAGCAACTTTAATAAATTAGTTTGCAAACTGCTGAATATGAAGAAATGATCAAAGATGAGGAACAAGTATGTATGTTGTTGAATTCTCTTCCGGCATCGTATGAGTCATTCAGGACTCAATATGCACCGTAAATAAAATCTTGAGTGTCAACACCGTTATCTCAGCCCTTCAAGGGAAGGCCATAAGAAAGCTAAACGGCGGCATAGAGACATTTTCCAATGCATTGATTACGAGAGGCAGGAATACTGATCGAGGTACAGGATTTTCAAGAACTAAATCCAAATCCAAGGGCAAGGGCAAAGGAAAACTAAAGTGCTTAAACTGTGGGATGATTGGACACATGTAAAAGGATTATACTAATTCTAAAGAAAAGAAAGAAAACTCAGAGACTTCTTCCAGGAGGCCAATATTGTCACATCTGATGAAGAGATGAGTGGAGGTGATGTTCTGTCTGTGTCCATGATTGGTCACTTGCACGACATTCATAAAGATGAATAGATCCTTGACACGGGAGCATCATATCACATGACTCCTCATCAGAATTGGTTTCGCCAGTTACAAAGAATGCGATGGTGGACAGGTCTTTATGGGCAATGACAATGCCTGTAATGTTGTGGCTATTGGTATGGTGAGCATCAAGATGTTTGATGGGATGGAGCGTACCTTGACTGCTGTCTGGTACGTTCATGATATGAAGAAAAGCCTAATTTCTCTCAGTGCACTCGAGGCTATAGGGTGCAAGTTCACTGGTATTGATGGTGTCATTAAAGTTTCAAAAGGAGTTGTAAACACTCACTCAGGCTAACATCTTAAGAAGACAAAGACAATCCGGAAACCTTGATCACATCCAAAGCCTGAACCCTAATAGCCTAAACCCTAATGTAAACCCTGACCACCCAAGCCAGTGCCTACATGTAAATCAGTACAATTCCCTAAAATGCACCCAATCATTTTGCACCAAAACTCCAAAAACAAACTTTGGATCGAGCCAAAACACCGAAGCGAGCCCACCGGCCAAAGCCCAGAGAGAACCCAGCCCGGGCGATAATCGGACTACCGCGAGGTAGTCGGACTACTGCCAGTGGTAATCTGATTGCTGCTCCTTATCCGACAGGTGTCCCCTCTAAGCACCCAACTGTCTCCCATCCCAAAGTCAACTTTCATAAGGAATTACCCCTGAAGTTCACCCTATCTACCCTTTTACCTAACCCGAGAAGCAAACAAGAGCATGCCACATGGACATTCCTCTCTCCTCAACCAATCTCAAGCCGTCATGTCAGCTTTTACCCTTCACAAACCTAACAATTACCAAAATGCCATCACAAAAGGCTATAAATAGCCTTCACCTCTCCTCATTTAAAAAAAAAAAAAAAAAAAAAAAAAACACTACACAACAACTATCTCATTCCCAAATTTTCAAATGAGAGAGGGAGAGAGAGAGAGAGAGGAAGAGAGTGAGGGTGAGAAGGAGCTTCAAGCCTCCAAGATCCGATTTTTTAGCTATCTCTTATGTCTCCTTCAAGCCTTCTCGATCCCACAGTCTAGCCCAGATTGGTCATGGTGTATTCCATGTTTTAGTCATCTCAAGAGCAAGCCAAAGATCAACTCATTTTTCATTCAAGCATTCATCATATCATCTTCTCTCTTCTCAACCCCTTGTTACTCTAGAACACTATCGAACGTATGCTCTGTGACTTACCGTATATCGGATCCTGTCACATCAGAAACTCATGGTGATCTAGTCCGCTTTTTCTTTATTATAACATTAACATCACCACATCCGCCTTTCTAGACACTCTTCGGACGTATGCTCTGTGGCTTGCCGAAGTTCTGGATCTTGCTACATTAGAAATTCGAGTGTGCCTAGTCCTACTTCGACTACCTCATTCACCCCTTCAGATTATTTACCACATAGAGTAGAGACCGTACATTTGTACGGGCAGAGAGGGTGCCTAACACCTTCCCTTTTTGTAACTGAGGTCCCTTACTCGAAATCCTAGATCGCAGACCAGGAGTCAACTTAAAGCAAAAGAGTCCTCGGATTTTCTACCTTTACATATTTTGCAGGTTTTAGCCGACTGCAAGATTTAAAGATTAAGTGGCTAGTGGCGACTCCAAACCTACATCAATCAGGTCACCCTCACAAACACCAAGAGCATAACATCGCATGGGTGCAAACTTCCCAGCGTTCATAGAATGACGACTCCACTGGGGATTTGCTAGAAAACACTACCTGGGACTCGACTCGAAAGCGTGTGGTACTCCAATCTCAAGGGACATTCTCCATACATTGCATCCATAAAACCAAAAATAAAAAATAAAAAAATAAAAATCAATCTTTGGCTTATACTTGTTTGAGCACCAATCTTAGCCATGATTACCCGATCTTGCGCAGCTATGGCGATCTAAGAAGAAGAGCCGAGAACTTTGCTAGCTCCCAAAGCACCGGCACTAGCGCCGGCACCCCCAACAACTCCCACAGACTCACCAACTACTACAACCATGAATGAGATGGCTCAAAATCTCAAGGCGATGCAGGAGTTACTACTTCGATTGGTACCGGGCATCATACCGAGCATGCAGATGGCTCAGCCTAGTGCTCAAAACAATTCAATCCCACAACCTCCCTTTGCTTTCTCTCTTCCTCCACCAGCAAATCCCGTTTTACCTTTCCCCACAGAATCAGCACAAGATCACCAACATCCTCATACAAACAGGAGTAACCCTCCCACACATCTTCCAATACATTACTCAGCACAGCTCCCCAAAAATGGGAACAACAACAATCAGATCACAACACAAGCTCCTCCTAACGGGAGTCACAGACAAGAATTGGCGGATGCCCATGAAGGGAGCCAATTTTGAGTCCAACTTACTCCCCCTAACGAGAGTCACATTCCGGATCTGACAGATATCCCAGGCGGGAGCCATTTCCGAACATCACACCCTCCCCCAAAAGGGAGTGGAGTTCAATTTCAGTTACCTCTCGCCATTGGGAGTCCTTCTTTCCAACAACCCCCCATTCACAAAAATCAGAGGGTCGATGAAATAGACCCTTATGATGAGGAAGCAGCCCAAGCTATGCAGTAAGGGGCAAAATATCCGCAGACAAATAACTCAGAAATTGAGGAGCTGTGGGAACAACTTCAAATGATGCAAAATCAGCTACAAAGGCAGCAAGGAGTGGATCATCTATCCACCAAATTCAGGGACTTATGTCCCTTTCCCGATGCCAGGGTACCCCAAAACTTTAATATACCAAAGTTTAAAGGATACGATGGTAGCGGGTGCCCCACAGCACATCTGAAAGCTTTTTATGGAGAACTCAATGCGATTGTAGGGAATGATGGAGCCTTGATACGACTTTTCCAGAAATCCCTCAAGGGTGACGCTTTGGACTGGTATACGTCACTCGATAGCCATCAGATTAGGACCCGAGAAAGACTTTCCTAGGCATTCATTGACAGATTCTCCTACACTCTGAACATGACTCCAAGGAGAGCAGATCTAGCTGCCTTAAGGCAAAAAATGGACGAATCATTGTCTACCTATGTGGGACGATGGCAAGCCATGGCCGCTCGGATGAGAATTCCATTGATGATGAGGAGAAAATATCTATGATCGTCCATTCAGCAAATTCGAACATCTCCGAATACCTGATCTCGTACCCATATGTGAACTTCTCCCAGCTCATCAGGGTTAGAGAACAAGTAGAAGCCGGGATAAGAGCCAGAACCATCTCCCCATGGCCGCATCAGGCCCCCTTAATCAAAAGAAACAAAGTCGAGGGGAAGTCCATCGGATATGGGAATGGGAACGACACTGCTCCCGTGCAACGAGCCACAGAGGTAAACAACATCGTCGTAACCGCTCAAGGCAACCAGTATGCTCCACAACAAAAGCCACATCAAAACAGACAATACCAACCACAACAAACTCAATAGAGATATCAGGCACAGCTGCCTCAACAGCAACAACAACAGCCTAGGGGAAATGCGCAATACCCATACAAGCAAGCGATGTTGGCCAGGAAATTCACCCCATTGGCATAAACGTACAATCAGATCATGACAATGTTAGTGCAAAAACAACTTCTTACACCACTCCAACCTCGGCCTTCACCAATTCCTTTGCCAGCAAGTTACAATGAAAATGAGTATTGCGCATACCATCAATCTCGAGGCCATCTAACAGACCGTTGTTTCGCCTTGAAACACGCGGTCATGGACTTGATCGAAAGCCAAAAGATCACGATCACCCCACAGCCCAATGCTACGGCTTCAGCCAACATTCTTCAGAATCCTCTGCCATCACATCAAGCAGGGCCAGCACATCAGAAACATCTGTCATCAACAACATCGAGGAAGGACGTCCTGCGTACTCCTTCCCACATCACTCCATACAAGCAATCATGCCCGATACGGCAAATCGAACATGGGGATACCGACAGACACCTCTGCCTGAACCACCGGTATTCCTCGAAGCAGCACCAGCAGTGCAACCTCTCATCCTCCAAGGAGCATCTAGCACATATCCAAACATGTCAAATTCTCAGCCTCTCATTCTCCAAGGGGCACCTCCAACATCATCTCACGCATATCCAAACAAGTCAAACTCTGAACCCCTCATGTTATAGGCAGGACTCCCCGATCTTGCCCCGTTAGTCTTGCAAGGGGCACCTCTGGTCCAGGAACAATCTCCAAGCTTTCTCCTCTTACCTCATCAACTGGCACATGCCTAAAGGATCCCTCCCTCACAAAATGCACCTCAAAGAAGGGAGGAGAGTCCCATCGTAGAACAACTGGAATCCCACAGGGACTCAGTCGTACTCCAAGGAAAACCCCCGTGTCCGCCGCAAACTGTGCCGAGATCGGCAACATCTTTACAATCTCAAGAACCGGTATATCTAGAAGGAAGAGCAGTTCCCTCCTACAACACAAAGGCAGTCCCATGGCACTACCTAGAATGTGCCGAGGTAGGCAACATGAACCCAAATGGTCGGTACTTCAGGAAAGACAACCAGAACCAGAAAGAAACCCAGGGAGCTTTGTCTGGGATGACCAACAAGGCTGAAGCTGCCTACGATGTAACAGCTCACCTCAAGACCATTCCTGTACAAATCTCCATCTGGTAACTCTTGTGTACATCCAGGTCACATCGAAAAATCTTTGCGAAGACTTTGAATGATGCACACATCTCTCCTGACGTACCACCCGAACTGGTGGCAAACATGATAGGACAACTCCTTGCACCAAAAGCAATCACATTCTTTGATGACGAGTTGCCACCAGAAGGTTGCAAACATGGGCGCTCGCTTAACATAGTCATCCGTTACAGGGACCTCAAGGTCCCCCTCGTCCTCATCGATAATGGGTCGAGCTTAAATGTTTGCCTCATGAGGACACCGAGCGCTTAGGGATTGAACCGTCTTCCTTCAGACCCAGTACTATGAGTGTCAGAGCCTTCGATAACTCCCGAAGGCAAGTAGCGGCAGAAATAGACATAGAGATACAGATCAAACCAAATGTATCCCTGGTCACATTACAAGTCCTTGATATCTCTACCTCATTTAACCTTTTGTTGGGCCAACCTTGGCTCCACGCTGTTGGAGCAATCCCATCCACTCTCCATCAAAGGGTTAAATTCCCTTCAGGAAATCGAATTATTTTGTACCAGCCGAACCGGAAATCATCCTACCAGTAGCGGTCAATATCTCGGAACCCGACATCCCAGTGATTGACGTTCAACATGCAGAGGGTGACATACCATATCACAGTTTCAAGTTCGAAATTGTGAACTCCATCACCAAACCCTACCCACTCGCTGCGGAATATGTCATCTCACCTGCTGAACGACAAATCCTAAACTACCATACCGAGTTCCATTGAAAAAGAACGGTAGTAAGGCAAGCTCGCGCAAACAGGCAAAGACAGGGACTAAGATATCAATCGCAACCAGATAATCAAGCCTCAAGGCCTAAAAAGAGACGGTCATTCAAGTGCACGCGCATCCAATTTGTCAAATCCGGGATGGTTTACAGAGACATGGTGGTCTCCCTCGAGGATCATTTCCAATGGCTCAAACTATCAGAACACTCCAGCCAGGAGTCCATCTGGCCGCCAATACGATGGGACAAGATCCTCAGAGCCTCAGAAGCACATCCAATGCCAAGGGTAAAACCCCCGGACCCAGCAGATGAAGCCAGGGGCACGGAAGTAGGACAACTCACAAAAGATCCAGGGCAAGAGGTACCCACTACAGGACAGACAGACAAGAACGGGGAGTCACTCATCCCCATCAACAGCTAGGGGGAGACACCCCCACCAACTGCTCAAACTCACAAGGGGCAAAAGCAGCCCTTCCAATGGATCAAAAAAGGGAAGTGGCCTTCCCTGGACAGGACGAACATCAAGATCCCACAACAATGTGGATCTGAGGAGCCAGAAGAGCTCCAACTCCTCAACGAGAAATCGCGTCAGACACAGATTATGAACCCGGTCCAGCAGACATCATGGTCATCGGGACGGATGACCCACAAGCACAACCAGATCAAGCCAGTAGAATCGGAAGGGGAAGAGGACCGAATTGGTCGGCTATCCCCCTGACGATCGAATCGGCCGGTAAACCATCCAAGGGTACCTGTCTAAAAAAAAAGGCCAATGTAAATAGCAGTTGGCATCCCGAACTAAGATAGGATCAATCATGGTTTGCAACACCATCCTATTCGGGATCCCTTGGAACCAAAAAATAAAAAAAACCTTCAAAACACAAAAACAACAGATATTCCCAAAATCACAAAAAAAAAAAAAAAAAAATCAGATATTTCTCAAAATCACAAAAAACTAGAAACTCTTCAAAAATAAAAAATAATAGAAAACTTCACAAACAACAATGTGCCAAATGCACCACTCACAGCACTAGAGTTCAAGGTCAACTCGTACGATTTCAATATAGAGCTAGACTTTGAACTCATGGGTTTGGATGAAGCCCAAGATGAGGGAAATGATGATCCGACTCTCGAACCAGAGGATTCCCTCAAAAGGTTCGAAACAAAGGCCAATATTGTTATAGACGATTTTGAAGTTGTAAACCTGAGGTCATTGGAACTCCCTAGAGAAGTGCGCATCGGTAGATCTTTGCCTCCGAAATACAAGCAGAAGATGATGAAATTCTTGAAGCCGAGGTTATCCAACTTTGCTTTCTCTTATGAAGACATGCCAGGGCTCGATGAAGAACTGGTGGTACACCACTTGCCAACGAAGCCTGAAATGAAGCCCGTCAAGAAAAAGCTCCGAAGAACGAAGCCAGAATGGGCCCTGAAGGTCCGTGATGAAGTCATCAAGCAATATAACACGGGATTCTTGGTAGTCTCGAACTACCCGGAATGACTCACAAATATCGTACTAGTTCCGAAGAAGGACGACAAAGTCAGGATGTGCATCGACTTTAGGGACCTCAACAAAGCAAGTCCTAAAGACGATTTCCCTCTACCTCACATCGACACACTGGTAGATAATACTGGTGGACACAAGATCTTCTCGTTCATAGACGGTTTCTCCGGCTACATTCAAATTAAGATGACCGTGGAAGACCGCGAGAAGACATCCTTCATCACACCATGGGGAACTTTCTACTATCAGGTTATGCCCTTTGGACTGAAGAACGCGGGAGCTACATATCAGCGAGCAATGACTGCTTTGTTCCACGACATGATAAACAAGAATATGGAAGTCTATGTGGACGACATGATCGTCAAATCTCACATGATTGAAGGACATTTTGAAGATATCAAAAAGTTCTTCGACAAGCCGGAAAAGTTCAAGCTCCTCCTCAACCCACAAAAATGTGTCTTCGGAGCAACCGGGGGCAAACTATTGGGTTTCATCGTCAGCGAAGATGACATCTGAGTGGACGAGACTAAAACAAAAGCAATCATTAAGATGCCATCTCTAAGAATTGAAAAGGAAATTCAAGGTTTCCTCTGGCGAATCCAATACATCAGCTGATTCATTGCACAACTCACACCCATCTACAAGCCCATATTCAAGCTCCAGGAAGAACTCGTCAAAGGAATGGAACAACGAATGTTAAGCGGCCTTTGACAAGATCAAGAAGTACCTGTTAAACCTCTAGTGCTCATGCCTCCTACACCAAGTAGGTCATTGCTGTAACGCCCCAGATTTTTGCCAACTCGGAGTTAGATGTCCTTAGGCAAGGGGTTGATCCTAACCCCTTATTAACTTCTTAAACCTCAAATCCTTTAAGAATTAGACAAAATTAACTAAGTGTTAAACTATATTTACTACGAAATCCGCTTGATCCACTTTAAATACGATCTGCAAGACCCAAAACTTGTAGAATCATTGACGCTAGGTTACCCTAAAATCTAAGATCAATCTCATTACCCAGTTGCTCTCGGGAGCACATTGAAACTCCATATCGGATCTGAACCGCACATCGAAAGTCCGATTACTACGAAATTATATAATTAAGATCGCCTTACTGGGCTTGACAACTATCTCGGAAATCAACTCCAGATAGTGTCCCGGGGCTATTCGCTTGAGCCCGGAGCGAAGAGTGTGAGAAAACGTGGTTTTCTTTAGAAATTAAATCTAATTTAAGTAATATGAGACTTGTCACTTATGGGCCGAATATAAGCAATCAGACCGTCAGAATCTGACCCAAATACACCCTCAGATCAGGAGAAATTTCATACACAAGCCAGTGTACTTGTGACCCTGATCGAGTTTCGGTAACCGTTGAACTGAAACTGGTCCGCCACGTGTGATCTGGGAACCCGACTGGAACAAAAACTTAACTCGACCTAGATCCAAAGTCAGTGAGCTTAAGTCTGACCTTTGGCTCAAGGGGGGCTCCGGAAGTGTTTCGTTGAGCCGAAACAGACGGGTTTTGGACAAAACCTAAGTATACCTTGGCCCTGGGGCCATTTCCATCAGTTTTAGGCCTATATAAGGACCTTAAGCCCTCACTCTCTCATCCCATACGAATTTGAGAAACCCTAGGAGAGAGAAGAGAGAAAAGAGAGGGAAAGAGAGAGGGAGAGTTGGAGTTCATACCTGGGATTCAATCCCATCCTTCCACGGGCTGAAGCAGCTCTTCCGTACCGCTCTACCGGCGATACCGATCCCGCTCTTAGGTAAGAAATTCAACCCCTAATCTATTCTAGGGTTTTCAATAATTGAAATGATGAAATAGCTAACCTAGTTCATACTATAGGTTGTCATCCTGCCGGTGACAAAGACTACATGTTTGAAACGAATCTGTTACGCGTGTACCGGCGTAAGGTGCGGACTATAGACGTATAGGTTATGGCATTCAATGTCGGTTAATGATAGATTCTTGACGTGGATGCTCTTTCACATGCATAAAGTGATGTCTGTTTCGTTTTTCAGTTATACGTTAACTAGGTTGAATATACCGTATTCCTCGTATTTGTAGAAAATACTGTATACGTATGAAATTCGGATTTGTGCTTGCCATGATTAATTGTTGTCTATGTATGTTAGATGTATGTGTATCAACTTCTAGGTGAACGAATTAGCCTAATACATGTTATCCCGACATACGTTGTGTATGTTATAACGTGTAGCCTAAGTGTTTGTAGAAATGTTCGAATGAATATGGAACTATGATTTATGTTTGCCATGACTATTGGTCGTGAATGCATGATTGTGGTTCATGTGGCAACTCCTTTGTGAAAGAATTCGCTACAACATGTGTTATAACTAGCAAATTACAGGTATGTTGGAAGGTGTAGTCTAAGTGTTTGTAAAATTGTCTGAATGAGTAAGTAGTTAGTAAATTGCACTGTATAAGGGTGTTGAGATATGATTCTCAACTACTTTAACTATGTGTATGCTTTCCTCCATGTACCGTATATTAGAGTGTCTGTTTATCTATGTAATGCATATGTATAAATCCATGTTTAAGTTGTATTCCATAAAATAAAAAAACAAAGCCGTGAAGGGTGATGGGAGAGTGGTGTAACGATTCGGTGCAAAAGCCCTGACAGCCCTACAGCGGACATGATTGTATGATTTAAAATCTTGATCCATTACTGCTTTAACTATCTTCTAGGATATGTTGTTGTAATTGAATGTGGTTGGGACTATTATATAGTCCAGGCAATCGGTAACAGGCCTTGATTTTGTGGCCGAGGTCATTTCGCCACATAAGACATGTTCGATGAATCCGAATTGTACGATGGTTGTCGACAGTGGTACCTTGTCGGCTACTTCACCGTACGCTCGTACCAGTCGAGCTTGTTAAGTAACCCGATTGGCATATTGTGTGTTCACCATGTTTGGACGCTACTGCTTGAACCTAAGGTACCAAACTCACAAGCAAAAATCCCGTTAACCTTGGTACCTCGATCGGCTAAGACTCATGAGCCGGACATGGTGGTATAGGACACCGTTGTCGAGCTGTCGGCCTACGCTGGGGCGACGAGCCTCCCCGTAGTCACCAGTGAGCAACCCAGACTCGTGAGCCGAATACGGTGGTACGGGACACTGTATTCGAGCTGTCAGCCTACACTGTTTTGATGACAAAGCCGTGATGGGTGATGGGGGAGTGGTGTAACGATTCCGTGCAACAGCCCTGACAGCCCTAGTCGTGCCCTTTGTAGTGACCTCGAGCGTACTCTGAGTCTACGATGAGGCGACAAGCCTTCCGTAACAGGAAGAGTATAAGCTAGGCCTACCCCATCGCAACCTGGCTGTGGTCCCCAGTCGGGTCGGTGACGTGCCTTCGAAAATAGACTGCCAGTTGTTAGGGCGTTGGTGGTAGTGACCTAGAACCGCAACTTTATATGAGATTTACTAGGATTGACGACCCTAGAATGGATCATTGTTTGGGTATTGATATAAGGGAGGTACCTTAGTTTCCCAACCCTGCTATATGAAAAGGACTAATAAAAACTTGATAATCATATGCATGCACCGCATTACGCCTGCGTTCAGGCATAGCAGGTCAAGCACTGAGGTAGTGTTGTTCATGCGCGAACGTGATATGAAGTCGCTGAGGGAGTGTAGGCGAGGGCATGCATCATATCATTCATATCATTCTTACATTAACAAGAGTACTTAGGACATGATTGTTGTATTGCTTTATCATTACTGCTTGATTGAATTGATAACATGTTAACCTTTGCTTTATTGTTCCACTGAGTTGATCATTCACTCCCACGTTACGGGACGGTATTGTACACACCAACCAGACTCTGTCTTGATTGCAGATGAGGATGCATGTAACATCCCGCATTTTTCCCAACCTGGAATTAGACGTTCTTAGGCAATGGGTCGATCCTAACACCTTATTAACTTGTCAGAACTCAATCCCAAAGTCTAAAACCGCGTTTGAACCCATTTCCTTCACAAATCCCACCCTTCACCACCTTGTTCTTTCAATTTTTCTAAGTACTTTCACCCTAGACAATATCTTAAACTAGCTAAGTATTATGACTTGGATCACTTTATATACAAACTACAAAGGCCCAGGTACCACCTCAGACATAAATCATACAGGACTAAATCCTTTAGAAATTAGGCGAGAATTAGCCAGTGTTAAAGTAGAGTACCTGTGAAATTAGCACCAATCACTTTAAATACGATCCGTAAGACCCAAAACTTGTAAAATCATTAACGCTACATTACCCTAAAATCTAGGATCAATCTCATTACCCAGTTGTTCTCGGGAGCACATCGAAACTCCGTATCACATCTGGACTGCACGTTGGAAGTCCGATTAACACGAAGTTAAGGAATTAGGACCGCCTTGCTGGGCTTGACAACCATCTCGGAAATCAAATCCAGACACTGTCCCAGTGTAATTCGCTTGAGTCTGGAGCGAGAAGTGTGAGAAACACGAAAATAATTTCAAAATAAATAAGGATTTATGAAATCTGGCATGTGACTCTTGCGGGTCAGTATTAAGCAACCAGACCGTCAGAATCAGACCAAATTACACCCTCGGATGAGGGATATTTCCCCAAACATATCCATGTACTCGGAATCTCCGATCGAGATCAGCTGACCGTTGAACTGAAACTGGTCTGCCACGCGTGATCTGAGAACCCTACTGGAACGAAAACTTAAAGGTACCTAGATCCAATGTTAGTGAGCTTAAGTCCGACCGCACACAGAAAAGGGGCTGCCAAAAGTCCTCCGTTGAGCTGAAACTGACCCACTTTGGTTATAACCTAAGTATACCTTAACCTGGAGTCCATTTTGGTGTAGTTTTAGGCTATATAAGGACCTTAAAACCCTCTCTCATTCAGCCATACGAATTTGACAAAAAACCCTAGGAGAGGAGAGAAAGAGAGATAAAGTGTGAGAGCAGTGGGAGAATCTCCCTGCAACTCTAGCCTGCCGCTATACGTGTTCAACCACCTTGTTCTAATCGCTTTCCCTGCGATTCCGGCTCCGTTTATGTAAGAAACTCTAACCCTAAACTGATTTGGGGTTTTGATAGTTGTATGTTATGAAATAACTAACCGAATGCATGCTATAGGTTACCAAACTGTCGTATACTAAACCTTAGCGAATCTATCGACTCCGTTACGATTCTACGACAAAAGGTGCGGACTTTAGGTGTATAGGTTATGGTTTTCAACGCTTTCAATGTCAGATAATGATTGATTCATGATCTGCATGCAATTGCACATGTACAAAGTGCTGTCTGTTTTCCGTTTCGATTAAATACGAAGAATATGGAATTTTGTGTATTCTAGGTATTTGTAGAAAGTACCATATGCGTATAAATTTTGAAAAATGTGTTTGTCATGATGATTTGTTGTAAGAACATATTATATATGTGTATAATATTTACTTGGCGAAAGGGTTCGCCCTAATACATGTTTTTGCTAGTATATGCTATGTATGTTGAAATAGTGTATTCTAAGTGTTTGTGAAAATGCTTGTGAGAGTAAGTGCTTGGATGATGGTGTTTTAGGTTGGTGTTGAGATGAGATTCTCAACTACCTTAGGAATGTATATGATTTCCTCTATGATTGGTTGTTTAATTTAATCGCTTACTATGAAACATATGTGTTTGTATTTCTTGTTTTTATTGTGCTTTGTAACATGCTTTATGACATGTTTGTTAACATGCTTGAATTACTTTGATTATTATGCTTTACTCCACATGCTTTTGAATAAGGATTGATTGTGATTGGGGCTATGATTATAGTCCAGACAATCGGTAACGGAATTGAATTCGTGGTTGAGATTCATTTCGCCACGTAGGATGTGTCTGACGAACCCGAGTCGTACTTCGGTTGACGGCAGTGGTTGGGCCACACGAAGTGCTTATGCACTTCATGTCGTTCAGTTGATTATGCGCTCGTGCTAGTCTGACTCGTCAAGCAACCCGATGTGTCTAATGTATGTTCACCATGTTTGGACGCTACCGCTTGAACCTAGGGTACCAAACTTACCAGTGAAATCCCGTTAACCATGGTACCTCGATCCGCTAAGACTCATGAACCGGGCATGGTGGTATGGGACACCATGGTCGAGCTGTCGGCCTACGCTGGGACCACGTGCCTCCCTGTAGTGTCCATTGAGCAACCAGACTCGTGAGCCGAATACGGTGGTATGGGACACTGTATTCGAACTGTCGGCCTACACTGATTGGTGACGATCCCTTTGTAGTGACCTCGAGCATACTCTGAATTTGCGGTGAGGTGACGAGTTTGCAGTGAATAGAGTATGAACTAGGCCTGTATCAATTTAGTGATGAACCGTTAAAAAGGTGATGGGGGAGTGGTGTAACGATTATGTGTAACAGCCCTGACAGCCTTTGCAGCGCCCTAGAACCACACTATCTATGAGATTATCTAGGTTTGACGACCCTAGAATGGATCATGTTTGGGAATGATACAAGGGAGGTACTTTAGTTTCCCAATCCTGTTGTTTGAAATGGACTAATAACAACTCGGTAATCATGCTCATCATTGCACTGCATGTGCCTTAAAGATGTGGAGCACTGAGGAATGCAAGCATGCCGCGAACGTAAGATGGTGTCGCATGAGGGAGTATGTCGGTAAGGGCATGCATCATAACTGCATTCATACTTGCATTAATAAGAGTAGTTACGAATGTTTGATTGTACTGCTTTATCATTACTGCTTGACTGAATTGATAACATGTTAACCTATGCTTTATTGTTCCACTGAGTTGATCACTCACTCCCACGTTACGGGACGGTGCTTGCAACACCAACCAGACTGTCTTAGCTGCATGTGATGGCGATGTTTGTGAGGCGGAGCCGGACCTTTGCATTGACTATGATGCTTACTCGTATTGGCTGTTTTCTGGCGGCTTCATGTGAGCCGTGTCTTGATTGACGGGGTTACAGGGATGTCGACTAGATGACCTTACACATTTTGGTACATTTTGGAGTTGTACTTGTAATTATTTAACCTGGTAACATTATCACAATCTGGAGACTCACCACAGTTTATATATTTTATACATCTATCACAGTCTTCTGCTTACAATCTCACTTGTCTCTGGAGTATGATATGCTGTTTTGGCTTAATCTCACTCATGTTCAATGCACTAATACAGACAACATTCAATCATCATTCATTTTGTTGCATAACTGATGCATTGAAACTCGGGAGCTGAGTTTATGCTCGACCCACGATTTTCAGGGCGTTACAAGATGGTATCAGAGCATGATTTGGATTAAACCGGGCCTGGGTTATGGTAACACGATGCACTCTGACACACTCTGAATTAAGAAGGGGGCGATAAAACCTATAAACCATATTCGAATCCCAAGTTTCGCCGATAGGTGAGACTATATGGTAATTTAGTTCACAACGTATCTTTGGTCGCGTGAAACGACCAAAGTCGGCCGTCAGTCGATGGGTTTGAGTCGTTCCCTAGAAACGAATGCCCTTAGGTTGTTGGTCAACCACAACACCTTACACTTCATCTCAAAGCCTAGGACCCATTTTTATCCAATTCCTTCAAAATCTCTCCTTGCACCACTTCATTCTTTAATTTTTTCGAAATCCTTTCATACCAGATATAAATTCTAACGTATAAATGATGAAGAATAATACTTAAACAAAAAGTTACAATAAATAGTAAATATATGTATAAATTGGATTTTTGACCATTCAAACTTTGTAATCTAACCAAATAAATGGGTTAGTTGGATAGATTAGCTCCTTCTACCCCAAAATCATATGCCACACGTCACATAAACTCATTCCGGTTTGTAAATTGGCCCCGAAAACATCTCAAATGGAGTTGGGGGCCACACTATGAAATCTGGGGGGACCCGGGACAGATCCGGGGTACCATTGGCACCATGGGAGGGTGGTGAACACCGCCCTACCACGGAGGCACCGCGGCGGAACCGCGGTCACCGCGGTCAGGTTAGGCCGGGCTGGTCGAGCCGGTGCTGGTCAGGGTCGGCCCAACCCCTAGTTACGTGTGGTGCCCACCAAATTTTGTGGGGGCCCCTATTTCACGTCCGTTTTACCCCCTCTCTCAACTACACCTCCAAGCTCTCCGTTTCTCCAAAAATTGTTGTTTTCGCTCTCAAATCTCTTTCCCAATCGCCCAATCCCTCATTTTCGGCCACAACCCATCCACATCCATCGTTCACAGCAACACCTACCCTCTACCCTTTCCGTTTTCTCTAATTTGAGCTTCTACACCCCCCATTTGAAGCTCAAATTCGTGTAAGCTCTCTAACCCATCCATTTTCTTCCCTTTCCTTCTTTAAACCCTTCCTTTTGGGCCTTTACAATCCCTGTTGAGGCTCAAGTCCGTGGAGAACCAAAAACTCCAGCCCTCGTTTCCCCTTATCCTCATTTTCCATGGCTCTATCCGAGCTTGTACGGCCATTTTCTTGGAAGATTAATCATCCATACTGTTGTCTTGTAGTTTGCATGGGTTACCGTCTTTGGATGTTTATTTTCATGTTGATGGGTGTAGTAGTTGGTAGAATGTTTTAGATGTTTAAGGACGTTTAGGGCCCGTTCGGCCAACTGCTTTAGGTGAGTTAGGTGGATAGAATTGTATAAGTAACAATAAATGTATGTGTAAGATATGGTCCCTAGATTGGGTGTATCCCATGTTTTCTAATACCATGTTTGGAATGTATGCAATGAAAAGTATATCCCGGGTTTTCTTTTCCAATTTAAACTTAGAAATTCCTCATCATGGGATATGGAAATCCCATCTCATACTTTCCAACATAATGCCCATTTTTCAAAGCCTATAAAATTAATCCCCACCCACCCTCCTACCAACCATGCCACTCCCAATCCCGAGGAGGGATTAGCAATGCAAGCCCATTAAATACAATTTAAGATCACTGGCCAAATAGGCCCTTGGATTTTTGAACCTAGAGCGGTGCTCCTAGATTTCGACAGGCCTGACCGTGTAGGAAATTCAACAAATTAATAATGTGAACCTTAGGACCCTCTTAGCTGGTATGAACATGTGTGAAGTGCTCGAGAGTAGTTAAATTTAAGTCCGTACAACTCAATTCCAATTAGACAACGTTTGACCTTAAGCGATAAAACAATTTCTTATATTAAAAAGGGTATAAAATCATCTAGCGTATAAGCATAGACTTTGGACTACACCTATGGATTTTCACTACTCCTAAATTAAGACAAGACTACCGGTAACATTAGAGAATGCCAGAGACCGATAGATGTAGCTAGGTCAAATCAATACACCTCTTTGATCTGGGTGGCGCAGCGAAAGCATAGTGGACCCTTACCCCACTGGCCCAGGATCGAATGGAGTTGATCCAAGCTATACGTAAAGACAGGTCACTAAATAGGATGAGCTATCCTATCTCGGACATAGAATGAGACAAGGATTTTCTTAGACCAAGACCTAAGGGGCAACTCGAGAAATAGGACACTTGAACCTTTCTGTGATGGGCATTCCTTAAGTTTTTAGAATGATCAGTCTACGGAGTTACTGAAATATACAACTGCGAAGCATTCGCTGCTTGACCCAATTCTCAATCCTAGGCGACTACCAATGGACTTACTACTTGGCCGAGCAGAAGACCAAGATCCACCAGGATTTGGAAGGGATACGATGAGCTTTCTACCCTGGCCCGGTAGATGATCGATGTATCGGGATCAAGCCCACTATAACTGTCTCTCCGTGTTGGTCAAACATTGAAAACAGCTATCTTACTCTAAATTGTTGGAATCATCGTCAAGACTCCAAATAGGTAAAGAAATAAATTGTAGAAAACCATCAGGATATGGGAAATGGATAAAGAAATAAGTTTTAAGGGGAGTAGACTAAAATGAATCAGGCTAGTATATACCCTAGGCAATAAAACTTAGGCAAAGAAATAATTAAATCTTTCCTTATTACTCTTAGGCAATTTCGGGGACAAAAGGGGTAGATTGTAACATCCCGAATTTTTGCCAACCTGGAATTAGACGTTCCTAGGCAATGGATCGATCCTAACACCATATTAACTTGTCAGAACTCAATCCCAAAGTCTAAAACCGCGTTTGAACCCATTTCCTTCACAAATTTCACCCTTCACCACCTTGTTCTTTCAATTTTTCTAAGTACTTTCACCCTAGACACTATCTTAAACTAGCTAAGTATTATGACTTGGATCACTTTATATACAAACTACAAAGGCCCAGGTACCACCTCAGACAGAAATCATATATGACTAAATCCTTTAGAAATTAGGCGAGAATTAGCCAGTGTTAAATTAGCACCAATCACTTTAAATACGATCTCCAAGATCCAAAACTTGTAGAATCATTGACGCTACATTACCCTAAAATTTAGGATCAATCTCATTACCAGTTGCTCTCGGGAGCACATCGAAACTCCGTATCAGATCTGGACCGCACGTTGGAAGTCCGATTAACACGAAGTTAAGGAATTAGGACCGCCTTGCTGGGCTTGACAACCATCTCGAAAATCAAATCCAGACAGTGTTCCAGTGCAATTCGCTTGAGTCCGGAGCGAGGAGTGTGAGAAACACGAAAATAATTCCAAAATAAATAAGGATTTATGAAATCTGGCATGTGACGCTTGCGGGCCAGTATTAAGCAACCAGACCGTCAGAATCAGACCAAATTACACCCTCGGATCAGGGATATTTTCCCAAACATATCCATGTACTCGGAATCTCCGATCGAGATCCGCTGACCGTTGAACTGAAACTGGTCCGCCATGCGTGATCTGAGAACCCTACTAGAACGAAAACTTAATGGTACCTAGATCCAGTGTTAGTGAGCTTAAGTCCGACCGCACACAAAAAATGGGCCGCCAGAAGTCCTCCGTTGAGCTGAAACTGACCCACTTTGGTTATAACCTAAGTATACCTTGACCTAGAGTCTATTTTGGTGTAGTTTTAGGTTATATAAGGACCTTAAAATCCTCTCTCATTCAGCCATGCGAATTTGAGAAAAAACCCTAGGAGACAAGAGAGAAAAGAGAGAGAAAGTGTGAGAACAGTGGGAGAATCTCCCTGCCACTCTACCCTGCTGCTATACGTGTTCAACCACCTCGTTCTAATCGCTTTCCCGACGATTCCGGCTCCGTTCCTAGGTAAGAAACTCTAACCCTAAACTGATTTGGGGTTTTGATAGTTGTATGTTATGAAATAACTAACCGAAAGCATGTTATAGGTTACCAAACTGCCGTATACTAAAGCTTAGCGAATCTATCGACTCCGTTACGATTTTACGACAAAAGGTGCGGACTTTAGGTGTATAGGTTATGGTTTTCAACGCTTTCAATGTCAGATAATGATAAATTCATGATCTGCATGCAATTGCACATGTACAAAGTGCTGTCTGTTTTCCGTTTCGATTAAATACGAAGAATATGGAATTTTGTGTATTCTAGGTATTTGTAGAAAGTACCGTATATATATAAATTTTAAAAATGTGTTTGCCATTATGATTTACTGTATGAACATATTATATATATATATGTATAATACTTACGGCCACGTGCCTCCCCGTAGTGTCCATTGAGCAACCAGACTCATGAGCCGAATAAAGTGGTATGGGACACTATATTCGAGCTGTCGGCCTACACTGATTGGTGACGAGCCCTTTGTAGTGACCTCGAGCATACTCTGAATTTGTGGTGAGGCGACGAGTTTTACCGCAGTGAATAGAGTATGAACTAGGCCTGTATCAATTTAGTGATAAACCGTTAAAAAGGTGATGGGGGAGTGGTGTAATGATTATGTGTAACAGCCCTGGCAGCCTTTGCAGCGCCCTAGAACCACACTATCGTATGAGATTATCTAGGTTTAACGACCCTAGAATGGATCATGTTTGGGAATGATACAAGGGAGGTACCTTAGTTTCCCAATCCTGCTGTTTGAAATGGACTAATAACAACTCGGTAATCATGCTCATCATTGCACTACATTGCCTGAAAGATGTGGAGCACTGAGGAATGCAAGCATGCCGCGAACGTAAGATGGTGTCGCATGAGGGAGTATGTCGGTGAGGGCATGCATCATGACTGCATTCATACTTGCATTAATAAGAGTAGTTAGGTGTGTTTGATTGTACTGCTTTATCATTACTGCTTGACTGAATTGATAACATATTAACCTATGCTTTATTGTTCCACTGAGTTGATCACTCACTCCCACGTTACGGGACGGTGCTTGCAACACCAACCAGACTGTCTTAACTACAGGTGATGGCGATGCTTGTGAGGCGGAGCCGGACCTTTGCATTGACTATGATGCTTGCTCGTATTGGCTGTTTTCTGGCGGCTTCATGTGAGCCGTGTCTTGATTGACGGGGTTACAGGGATGTCGACTAGATGACCTTACACATTTTGGTACATTTTAGAGTTGTACTTGTAATTATTTAACCTGGTAACATTATCACACTCTGGAGACTCACCACAGTTTATATATTTTATATATCTATCACAGTCTTCTGCTTGCAATCTCACTTGTCTATGGAGTATGATATGTTGTTTTGGCTTAATCTCACTCATGTTCAATGCACTAATACAGACAACATTCAATCATCATTCATTTTGTTGCATAAGTAATGCGTTGGAACTCGGGAGCTGAGTTTATGCTCGACCCCCGATTTTTAGGGCGTTACAATGCAACTCAGGAGGCAGAGCCTGATTACTACGATGATCAGGACGAGTTCTCTTATATGCAGTTCTCCAGCGGCTCGCTTAGGCTATCCGGATCGACGGGGCTACAGGGATTATCATTGTAGTTGTATTGTTTTGACATTTTGATTTTGAGACTATTACTTGTATATGGTGACTCAATGATGTATTCATACTCTGGAGACCGATCGTGATCTTTTGACTTATATTCGTTTATTTATGTCTTTCAGTCTTCCGCTTGCGTTTTACAACTTGATATGGAGTATGAATTACTGTTTTTGGTATAATCCCACTCATGATTAATGCACTAACATAGACAACATTTAATCATAAGTATATATGTTGCATAAGTTATGTTTTGGAACTCAGGAGTTGAGTTGCTACTCAACCCCCGATTTTCAGGTCGTTACAAGTTAGTATCAGAGCATGATTTGGATTAAACCGGACCTGGGTTATGGTCACACAACGTACGCTAACGCAAATTCAACTTAGGTGGGTGCGAGAAAATGTAGAAACAATCATAGGAGTCCCGGTTTCGCCAATTGGCGAAGTTTTACTGAAAACGATCGCCGAGATCGGGTTCATATGCATCCGTGATCGCATGAGACGACCTCGGATTACTCCCAGACCGTCTATCGACAGATCTAGATCACAAATGACTCCATCCCAGCCTTTAGAAATGTTAAATGTGAATATACATCAGATAGTATCCGAAATAGCCTGAATAAACTCAAAACGGAGGTGGGGCCCAAATCGGGCACTTCCAGAGGGACCCGGGGTGGGACCCACATGTTTTTGGACCAAGGGGGAGGGGAGGACCTCGCCCAGGGGGCGTGCCCTCGCCAAAACCTCCAGAGGTCAGCGAGGCCTCGCCGACTAACGGGCTCAGCCGGGCGGGCCGCTCGGGCCAATCGATTTTGGGGTGCTGTGTGGCCCCCTGATGCGTGGGGTTTTGATTAAAACCCTTTCGAACCCTCCTTCCCTTCACAAATCACCCTCCCAAGCTCTCATTTCTCTCCTAAATGTCAGATTTTGCACAAAAATCGTCCCTCCAATCTCTTCCTTTTTCGTTTTCGTGCACCACACCTATCACCCTGTCAAGACCCTCCTCCATTGCTGCCTACCCTCTTCATTTTCTTCCATTTGAGCCTTTACACCCTCCTTTAAAGCTCAAATCCATGGAGACCTAAAGACTCCCAACCTTTTTCTCCCTTTTCTCCACTTTGCCATGGCCCTATTCGAAGTTGTTACGGCCATTTTCTCAATTTCCACTTTTCTCTCTCTCATGGGAAAGAGAAAGGGTGTCGTGGATGAAGCCGAGCCTAGTCACCCCACTCGTTCAAGGAGACCGAGAGGCGCCACCCCAAGCACGGGCGTTGAACGTGAGATACGGACTAAGCGGGACCTCGATCCCCAGGCTCCTCTCCCAAGAACTCTACTGGCGGAGTTGTCCCATGGAAGAGATGCGGACCGTAGGGTCCTTTTCGAAGCTCAAGTTGACGGGAAGCTCTTTGGAGAGTATCTGTTATTAGCGCACCTGGGTGAAGTCGGGTGGGGCCCTGCGTTTGAGGGAAAGGATCGTGCGAATGTGGGTACTGTCCAAGCTTTCTATGCCCACATTCAAGAGCCTACATTGGAGCCATTACAGTTCAAGATTTCCTCGGGAAGAGGTCAGGAGGCCACAATTGACACTGGCCTGATAGCTCGACTCATGGGAATACTGCTTGGCCAAGTCCACGCGAGCGAGAAGAATCTGAATAGGGCACTTGAAAGGGATCGTCGTACGTGTTTCCTTTGTGGTCGACTGATTCAATGACAGCCAAACAATAGTCTCCATGACGGATGATTTTCGCCTACTCCACCATATTTGCACGTTTAACGTCTACCCCAAGTGGAGCAATCGCAGTGAGTGCACGCGCCTGATGGTAGACTTTCTATACCAAGCGGGGCAGGGAGAGAAGTTGTGCGTACCTACGTTCATGTTGCGACAGATAGTTCTTACTGCACGCTCCAATAGAAGGACTGATTCGCTCCCCTTCGGTCGGCTTATATGCAAGATTGCACGCGAGTTCGGCTACAGTCTTGGTGCAGAACTCTCAGTGCCGCAACATTTCATCGACGAAACTACTCTCAATCAGATGAAAATCGGGCCACGGCAGCGGCAAGCCTAACTTGATGAGAGTGAAGATGAGACGGCTAATGATGCCCAGGATACGGAGGAGCGCTCCCCTCCTACGGCACTGGAACAGGACACTGATCAGGCTGCTAGGGATACCCGTTTAGATCGACTTGAAGAAGGTAAAGTTGTCCTACGACAGGATCTTATGAATCTTCGGGGCCTCGTGAAGCACAAGTTTAAGAAAAGACTCACACTTTGAAGACTATCCTGTGTTGTTTGCAGGATAAGGGTGCCCCTCCTCTGTCGCCAGATTCAGATGCCTAGTCACCCATGTCGTTATTTTGGTTACTGCTTTAGGTTATGTTTGTGTTCATGTTGTTGGGCCTAGTAGTGTAGTAGTTGGTAGAATGTTTTAGATGTTTGAAGTATTAATTGTATTAGCTCACATGCATCCCATGTATTGTGACGATTTTGAGTCAAATGAAATGCATGAAACTCCTTTTGTTATCGAATGTGTAGAATGCTTGACAAGTTGGAGCTGTACTTGACAATTGTGAACTCCTTTCACCCCTCCACTATTACTCCTCTAAACCCATCTCTTACTCCTCTTGGCCTCACCATTTCACACCCTTATGAGCACAAAACCCAACTTTTGTGTCTCATAACTTTCCAAAACCCACAAATCTCAACTCACACTTTCAAACACAAGACTCATTTTACAAAGCCTATGAAATTGATTTTAATCCCATCCCATTCTCCTTCCAAACATGCCATTTCCCAATCCCGAAGTGGGATTAGCAATGCAATCCATTTAATACAACCTAATACCATTGGCCAAACAGGCCCTTAGAGTTTTGGACCTAGAGTTGGTACTCCTAGATTTTGCAAACAAATCCGGCAGTATAGAAAATCCAACAAATTAATAATGTGAACCCTAGGACCGTCTTAGCTAGTATGAGCATGTTTGTAGTGCTCGCGTGTAGTTAAATTCATGTTCGGGCAACTCAATTCCAATTAGACAACGTTTGACCATAAGAGATAAACAATTTCTTGTATTAGAAAGGGTATGAAATCATTAGCATATAAGCATAGACTTTGGATTACAACTATGGGTTGGATATACTAAGGAATGTAAAACACTGATTATGTTAAGACAATTAAAAGATAGACTTAGTTAGTTGGCTCAAATAGGTTGGAGTGAGATCTCATTCCTTCGTTGAATCCCCTTAATACTTATAGGCTTATTTAATAACTCTTAGAAAAGTTGTTTTAACTTAGAAACTATTTACGCTTAGAGAAAAGTTATATATCCCTCTGATTGAACGTTAGACTAAAACAACACACCCCCTAGGATTGTCTTCTCAAGGGCTTATTACAATCGGGAACACAGAGTAGAGAACTATATATAAGCGAGATATTCGCGGTTTGAATTGAAATCTCAATCCTAGTAGGTACCAATGAACTCGATGCTCTGATCAAGCAGAATGTTGGGATCAACTAGGATTAAGAACTGATACGACAATTTTCTGTCCTAGCTAGGCAGAAGGTCTATGTATCCGGCTCAGACCCACTACACAACTTTCCTTCCATGTTTGCCGAACCACTTACAACTAAAAGTTTGTTACTTCGCCTTTGAGAAGTGTTAAGAACATATAGCCAATAGGGATATTTTGCTCAGGCCTAAGAAATTTTTTAAATGGCCAACAGAGAGTTAGAGATTAGGTCCTGAATCACAGACCATTCGGGCATACGTATTGTGCATATGGCCTTAGAAAGATAGTCTGCCCGTTAACCTATTGTGTCCAAATTCCTTATGCACTAATAATGTATAAATTATCTTACAGTATTTAACTAGACATGAACCATGGCAAAGGTCCTTCCTTGGTATAGTTAGGCATCTCACCACAAACTCACACCTGTCCCTGAAGTCAACCACAATACCCATCATCTTTAGCTCCTTTCTATGACCATAGGTACAAATGCCATAGCATACATCACCGATAGAAGGAAGACCGATGTATTGAAGGATCGTTTCCCATTCCTGCCGAGAATAGGTCTAAATTATACCTCGTTCTGACATACGGAGCGAGACATAGATTCGTGAGCCTTAAGAAAATAAGTTTTTTAAGTAGGTAGAAAGGTTATGAATGCGGTTGAGTTAGGTAGGTAGAAAGGTTATGAATGCGATCGAGTTAGGTGGGTATACTCGTTTACCCACTCATAGGCGCAACGGAAGCTTGGTGGGCTGATAGCCCATTGGCCCAGGATCGAATGGAATTGATCTAGACTATACGTAAAGATAGGTCACCGAATCTCCCTTAGAATGTCAATAATGAAGCATCGAAGGAAATCAATTAGGGTTCAAGTATTAAACCAATTCATATTAAAGAAAGGGCCTAACAATAAGTACGAGTTTAACTACTACCATGGACATTAATTAAGATGAGGACTCTCCTAGACCAAGACCCAACGGCGACCTTATGACTAGAAAATTTGAACCTTTCATTGATGGACATTACCTAAGTTTTTAGAGTGACCAGACTACGGAGTTACTGAAATATACAACTGCGAAGCATTCGCGGCTTAACCCAATTCTCAATCCTGGGCAACTACCAATGGACTCACTACTTTGACCGAGCAGAAGACAAGGATCTACTAGGACTAGGAAGGGATATAATAAGCCTTCTACCTTGGTCAGGTAGATGATCGATATATCAGGATCAAGCCCATTACAACTGTCTCTCCGTGTTGGTCGACTATTGAAAACAAATATCTTACGCTAAATAGATGAAGATCACCGTCAAGACTCCAAATAGATAAAGAAATAACTTGTAACAAACTGTTAGGGTATAAGCAAGAGATAAAGAAATAAATTTTTAACGGAGGTAGACTAAAATGAACCAGAATAACCTAGACAGTATATGCCCTACCACCCATATAAATTTGAAATCAATAAAACTTAGGCAAAAGGAATAATAAAATTTTTGACTTACTACCCTTAAGCAATTTCGGGGACGAAATTATTTTTAAGGGGGGTAGATTGTAACACCCCAGATTTTGCCAACCTGGAGTTAGATGTCCTTAGGCAAGGGGTTGATCCTAACCCCTTATTAACTTCTCAAACCTCAAATCCTTTAAGAATTAGACAAAATTAACTAAATGTTAAACTAGATTAGCTACGAAATCCGCTTGATCTACTTTAAATACGATCTGCAAGACCCAAAACTTGTAAAATCATTGACGTTAGGTTACCCTAAAATCTAAGATCAATCTCATCACCCAGTTGCTCTCAGGAGCACATTGAAACTCCGTATCTGATCTGAACCGCACGTCGAAAGTCCGATTACTACAAAATTATATAATTAAGATCGCCTTGCTGGGCTTGACAACCATCTAGGAAATCAACTCCAGATAGTGTCCCGAGGCTATTCCCATGAGCCCGGAGCGAAGAGTGTGAGAAAACGTGGTTTTCTTTATAAATTAAATCTAATTTAAGTAATCTGAGACTTGTCACTTGCGGGCCGAATATAAGTAATCAGACCGTCAGAATCTGACCCAAATACACCCTCAGATCAGGAGAAATTTCATACACAGGCCAGTGTACTTGTGACCCTGATCGAGTTTCGGTGACCGTTGAACTGAAACTGGTCCGCCACGTGTGATCTGGGAACCCGACTAGAACGAAAACTTAACTCGACTTAGATCCAAGGTCAGTGAGCTTAAGTCCGACCTTTGGCTCAAGGGGGGCTCCGGAAGTGCTCCGTTGAGCCGAAACAGATGGGTTTTGGATAAAACCTAAGTATACCTTGGCCCTGGGGCCATTTCTATCAGTTTTAGGCCTATATAAGGACCTTAAGCCCTCACTCTCTCATCCCATACGAATTTGAGAAACCCAGGAGAGAGAAGAGAGAAAAGAGAGGGAAAGAGAGAGGGAGAGTTGGAGTTCATCCCTGGGATTCAATCACATCCTTCCACGGGCTGAAGCAGCTCTTCCGTACTGCTCTACCGGCGATACCGATCCCGCTCTTAGGTAAGAAATTCAACCCCTAATCTATTCTAGGGTTTTCAATAGTTGGAATGATGAAATAACTAACCTAGTTCATGCTATAGGTTGTCATCCAGCCGGTGACAAAGACTACGTGTTTGAAAGGAATCCGTTACGCGTTTACCGGTATAAGGTAGGGACTATAGACGTATAGGTTACGGTTTTCAAAGCTTTCAATGTCGGTTAATGATAGATTCTTGACGTGGATGTTATTTCACATGCATAAAGTGATGTCCGTTTCGTTTTTCAGTTATACGTTAACTAGGTTGAATATACTGTATTCCTCGTATTTGTAGAAAATACCGGATACGTATGAAATTCGGATTTGTACTTTTTATGATTAATTGTTGTCTATGTATGCTAGATGTATGTGTATCAACTTCTGGGTGAACGAATTAATCTAATATATGTTATCCCGACATACGTTGTGTATGTTATAACGTGTAGCCTAAGTGTTTGTAGAAATGTTCGAATGAATATGGAACTATGATTTATGCTTGCCATGACTATTGGTCGTGAATACATGATCGTGGTTCATGTGGTAACTCCTTTGTGAAAGGATTCGCTACGACATGTGTTATAAGTAGCATATAACAGGTATGTTGAAAGGTGCAGTCTAAGTGTTTGTAAAATTGTCTGAATGAGTAAGTAGTTAGTAAATTGCACTGTATAAGGGTGTTGAGATATGATTCTCAACTACTTTAACTATGTGTATGCTCTCTTCCATGTATTGTATATTAGAGTGTCTGTTTATCTATGTAATGCATATGTATAAATCCATGTTTAAGTTGTATTCCATAAAATGTTAAAACAAAGCCGTGAAGGGTGATGGGGGAGTGGTGTAACGATTCCGTGCAACAGCCCTAGCAGCCCTACAGCGGACATGATTGTATGATTTGAAATCTTGATCCATTACTGCTTTAACTATCTTCTAAGATATGTTGTTGCAATTGAATGTGGTTGGGACTATTATATAGTCCAGGCAATCGGTAACAGGCCTTGATTTTGTGGCCGAGGTCATTTCGCCACATAAGACATGTTCGATGAATCCGAGTGGTACGATGGTTGTCGACAGTGGTACCTTGTCCGCTACTTCACCGTACGCTCGTATCAGTCGAGCTTGTCAAGTAACCCGATTGGCCTATTGTGTGTTAACCATGTTTGGATGCTACTACTTGAACCTAAGGTACCAAACTCACCAGCGAAAATCCCGTTAACCTTGGTACCTCGATCCGCTAAGACTCATGAGCCGGACATGGTGGTATGGGACACCGTGGTCGAGCTGTCGGCCTATGCTGGGGCGACGAGCCTCCCCGTAGTCACCAGTGAGCAACCCAGACTCGTGAGCCGAATACGGTGGTATGGGACACTGTATTCGAGCTGTCGGCCTACACTGTTTTGATGACAAAGCCGTGATGGGTGATGGGGGAGTGGTGTAACGATTCCGTGCAACAGTCCTGACCGCCCTAGTCGTACCCTTTGTAGTGACCTCGAGCGTACTTTGAGTCTACGATGAGGTGACGAGCCTTCCGTAGCAGCAAGAGTACAAGCTAGGCCTACCCCATCGCAGCCTGGCTGTGGTCCCCAGTCGGGTCAGTGACGTGCCTTCAAAAATAGACTGTCACTTGGTAGGTCGTTGGTGGTAGTGACCTAGAACCGCAACTTCGTATGAGATTTACTAGGATTGACGACCCTAGAATGGATCATTGTTTGGGTATTGATATAAGGGAGGTACCTTAGTTTTCCAACCCTGCTGTATGAAAAGGACTAATAAGAACTTGGTAATCATATGCATGCACCACATTACGCATGCGTTCAAGCATAGCAAGTCAAGCACTGAGGCAGTGTTGTTCATGCGCGAACGTGAGATAAAGTTGCTGAGGGAGCGTAAGCGAGGGCATGCATCATATCATTCATATCATTCTTGCATTAACAAGAGTACTTAGGACCTGATTGTTGTATTGCTTTATCATTACTGCTTGATTGAATTGATAACATGTTAACCTTTGCTTTATTGTTCCACTGAGTTGATCACTCACTCCCACGTTACGGGACGGTGTTGTACACACCAACCAAACTCTGTCTTGATTGCAGATGAGGATGCAACTTAGGAGGCGGAGCCTGATTACTACGATGATCAGGACGAGTTCTCTTATATGCAGTTCTCCGGCGGCTCGCTTAGGCTATCTGGATCGACGGGGCTACAGGGATTATCATTGTAGTTGTACTATTTTGACGTTTTGATTTTGAGACTATTACTTGTATATGGTGACTCAGTGATGTATTTATACTCTGGAGACCGATCATGATCTTTTTACTTATATACGTTTATTTATGTCTTTCAGTCTTCCACTTGCGTTTTACAACTTGATCTGGAGTATGAATTACTGTTTTTGGTATAATCTCACTCATGATTAATGCACTAACACAGACAACATTTAATCATAAGCATATATGTTGCGTAAGTGATGTTTTGGAACTCAGGATTTGAGTTGCTACTCTACCCCCGATTTACAGGGCGTTACAATTGTTGTTATACATTTCTGTTACAGTAGAAGCAATTAGATGCGTCCTCGGCCAACACGATGCCACAGGAAGAAAGGAGCAAGTGATCTACTATTTAAGCCGAAGGTTCACAAGCTATGAATCCAAATATTCTATCTTAGAGAAAACATGCCTCGCCCTAGTCTGGACGACACAACGACTTCGACAATACATGATCGCCTATCCAATCCTTCTACTCGCTCGCATGGACTCGTTGAAATATCTGTTCGAAAAACCGGCATTAACAGGAAGGATCGTGAAATGGCAATTGCTGCTTTCTGAGTTTGACATCACCTATGTCACTCAGAAAGCAATCAAGGGAAAAGCACTGGCCGACCACCTAGCAGCACACTCTCTACCTGATTATCAGCCATTGAAGACCTTCTTTGCCAATGAGGATATCCTCCTTATCGAGAAAGAAGAAGAAAGGAAGGCAGGAGAGTGGACACTCTTCTTCGACCGAGCCGCAAATTCAAAAGGAAGCAGGGTAGGAGCAATACTCTACTCTCTCAGCGACGTCCCAATCCCCATCTCCAAGCGATTGGCATTCCACTGCACTAACAATGTAGCTGAATATGAAGCTTGTATCGCTGGTCGAAGAGAAGCCATTATCCTCAACGCGAAAAGGTTACGGGTCTTTGGAGATTCACAACTCATCATAAATCAGACCAATAGATATTGGAAGACCAAAGATGAAAAGTTGATCCTTTATCATGTCTATTTGGAGAATCTGATCAAGGAATTCGAAGAAATCTCGTTCTTATACATGCCCCGAGCCAAGAATCAGTTCGCGAACACCCTGTCTACCCTCGCCTCTATGCTGGAGATCCCTAGAGGAATTGCTAAATGGGAACTTACTGTGGAGCTCCAAGAAGAGCCCACATTCTGCCTACAGATCGATAAAGACGAGACCTCTTCGAGCAACCAGTCGTGGTACACAGACATCAGAGAATATCTTGAGTATCAAAAGTACCCGAAAGGAGCAGCGTCAACTGATCGTCGCACTATCCAACGGTTAGCGGCCCAATTCACGATCACCAAGGGTATCCTCTACAAGTGATCCTTCAATCAAGTCCTCCTCCGCTACGTGGATGAAACGGAAGCAGCTCAAATAATGATGGAAATCACAAAGGACAGTGCGTCCCACACATGAATGGACATATGATCGCAAAGAAGATCCTACGGGTTGGTTATTATTAGCTAACGATGGAGACAGACTTCCACAAACACGTAAGGAAGTGCTTCAAATGTCAAGAGCACACAAACCAAATCCATGCGCCTGCTTCTAAACTATACAATCTGACGACACCATGGCCCTTCTCTATATGGGGACTCGACATCATCGAAAAAGTTAACCCTAAAGCTTCAAACGGGCATGAATACATCCTGGTGGTAGTAGATTATTTCACCAAATGGATAGAGGTAGCGTCCTACACCACCATCGTAGCATCTCACGGGATTCCTCAGGCCATCATCATAGACAGCGGGACTCCGTTCGTCAATAAAAGGATGGGCGATCTCCTCGATAAGTTCAAGATCCAGCGCCATCGGTCAAGCCCCTACCGCCCTCAAATAAATGGTGGGGTCTAAGCTGCAAATAAGACTATCATCCGAATACTGGAGAAAATGGTCAAGACGTATCGCGACTGGTTGAAAATGCTTCCATACGCACTTTGGGCTTATCGGACGTCTGTACAATCTGCTATAGGCGCTACTCCTTACAAACTCGCGTACGTAATGGAAACAGTATTACCAGTTAAAATCGAAATCCCATCTCTCTGAATATTACTAGAAAGTGAAGTTGAGGAAGGCGAGTGACAACAAACAAGATACGATTAACTGCACCTGGCAGATAAAAAGCGCATACCCGCCCTTAGCCACTCACAATGCTATCAAAGGAGGATCGCACGGGCCTACAACAAGAGGGTCCGGAAGAGGAGCTTCAAAGTCAGCAACATGGTCATAAAACGCATCTTACCGCCACACTTGCCAAACCCCAGAGGAAAGTTTAAGCCTTCGTGAGATGGACCGCAGATCATTTGGGAAGTTCTCACAGGAGGCGCCCTTCGGCTCACCAATCTGAGAGGAGAGGATCTTCCCGAGCCCATTAATGCCGACAACGTGAAAATCTATCTCGGGTAACCACACGTAACTTCGCCAATGATTATAATCACAAAGCTGAAGTCAACCGAAAAAAAAAAGAAGCACCCATCATCCCTCCCTAAAAGGAAAAGAGAGAAAAAAAAAAAAAGACAAATACTAAAAAAGAAAGCCAAAGGGAGAAGAAAATAAGGTCATCCGACGTTCCCGAAATAATCTGACCAAAATAAGACAACTTACGATTGTGATCAGAGACAAGGGTAGGAAGGTAACCAGTCGGCCGACTATGAAGGAAATCTCTCTGTCTCTCTTAGCACTCCAAAAAAAAGCATAAGGAAAAAAGAAAACGTTCCTAAGCAAGAAGGGCGAGCTGAAAACTCAAAAGGGTGGCTCGAGTAAAAACAACAGGCATATAATGGACTTGGTGAAAACCTGAAAAGGCACTAAGGGTTTTTTTTTTTTAAAAAAAAAAAGAGCGTTGTCAAGGGGCAGGCAAGATCAAAAACACAGGACGTAATGAAAATTCGAAAGGACGCTACGGGCAAAAATGACGGAAAAGCCAATCGTAGTGAAAACCTGAAAAGGCGTTATGGGCAAAAATGGTAAGAAACCAAAAAAAACAAAACAAAAAAAAAGTACAGATACAGAGGAAGCTGAGGCAATGAGCAAAGCGAAGAGATGCAAGGAAAGTTAAACTCCGGATTAATATTCTGTCAAACTCTGCCTAAGTCCAAGGGGCGCGATCCTAATACACACTACTCTTAGGGAACCGAGATCCCTAGTACACAATTCAGACTATCGAACTCAACATGGGCCGAGCCCAATATTCTTATCCCAATCATCTAAAGCACAAATCCAAACATAAACAAATATTGACAAAGTTGTGGCACAAACAAAAATTTTCATTCCTTTCAAAAACTTTTATATATAAGTACATTATTTTTCTACAAAACCAAACCAAACAAAACAAAACAAAAAAATATACATATACAAGGTGGCAATTAATAGAGTCAGAAACTGTCAAGTAAGCCTCCATCCCCTCCCTCATACATCGATAACCGCTACCTGAGTCTGTCTACCTCCATATGCAGGTAGAAGACCTCATCCCTCTCCAGACGGCGTGACGCAATCATACTCTCATCATTATCGTCACCCCACTGCCAGACGACGGGCCATATCCTCGCAAGCATGACGGAGCACCGAAAGCTCGGATATAAGGTGGCCATGCGTGGCTAGCAGAAATGACGAGTCAATGAAGGGTCTCTCCTCGAAAGCCTTAAAGGAGTCATTAACCCGTGAGGAAGATGAAGCAAAGTCCCCGACAATGTCTCGGTTATCCGCATCATCAGCCAAGTACCAGCCGAGAACCTAGCGATAAAGCGCCTGCTCCGCCACCCATCATTGATATGGCATCGTCGCCAGAAGAGGAGCCCAGGACTCGAACTCCGAAGCCGCCGCATCCAAGCACCCCTGCCATGAAGACCAAACTCGCTGACAAAGAGTCGGCATGCGTAAAGGAAGGGGAGCGTGCCCGAATCCCGAAAAAGAGAAATCAGGGATGTCCTGCCAAAAGCCAAACTGCTGATGGAATTGCACTGGATGAAAAGAGCAGTACCCTCAGAAGCTTAGCAGCAGCAGAGGAGTACGAGCCGCACTGCAGATCAACGACACACGACAGAGCCACGGAGCCTCCTAGCTGACTTCCCATCCGCGGAGCTAAGAGAACATGCAACGATAAAGGGACTTCGTATCCTCAGCACCTAGAGGGAGTCCATCCAGCAACAAAGACAGCACGTCGACGCGACGGGAATCCGGCAATGAGAGGAGAGGGGTCATGTACAAATGCTCCCACAACCATACCCAAGAGATGCAGGACCGTACATGAGAGATGCACAGAAGAAAGAGCGAAAAAGGAAAAGGGATAAAGATACCTGAAGGAATGAACAACAGCCCTTGAGAATGCGAGTTTGCCCAACCGAACACTCGGACAAACCCAAGAAGAGCTCCATTAGCACCACTGAGATGATGCTCCGACAAGCCAGGGCACAACGAAAGGCGTCAAACAGAACTGCCAAAGATGCCCGCCGTTATCCTGAAAAAAGTAGCTCAGCCAGAACACAGAATATCGGTGCATTCAAGCACTGGAGCTGGCGGTCAAATCCCTTGCTCCCTCGAGCAGTCGAACATCGATCATATAAAAGCCCAAGGGAGAACTCATCAGCTCTATCATCAACTGTGGGAAGAGCAGACGAGAACCCGAACCATGGCTCCAAGTTCGAAGGACGAACCGGCAGAGATGAAGGGATATACGGCTCCCTAAGAGAGAGGGAGTCCAGATAAGTGGGCAAACTCCTCCAAAGGCGTCAAACAGAACTGCCAAAGATGCCCGCCGTTATCCTGAAAAAAGTAGCTCAGCCAGAACACAGAATATCGGTGCATTCAAGCACTGGAGCTGGCGGTCAAATCCCTTGCTCCCTCGAGCAGTCGAACATCGATCATATAAAAGCCCAAGGGAGAACTCATCAGCTCTATCATCAACTGTGGGAAGAGCAGACGAGAACCCGAACCATGGCTCCAAGTTCGAAGGACGAACCGGCAGAGATGAAGGGATATACGGCTCCCTAAGAGAGAGGGAGTCCAGATAAGTGGGCAAACTCCTCCAAAGACGGACCTAGCTCCAGGTCATTGAAGGAGAACAAGTTCAACGCTGAGACCCAATCATAGGATGCAGCGCTCAATAGCCGCCAATCCAGGCGAACCTGGTGAAAGTGGAGGACCTCCCTGAAGCCCAAAGCATCCAACTCGAAAATCTCTGAAGCTGTCAGACTCTCTATCCAGGCACGTAATCTCTCAGAACAGGTATTGCATGGATGTAGGTGGCAAGTACAAACTGGCACACCCTCGACAACCTAGAACCCAAATCAGCTGGCGAGTCATAAAAAATGGGCATACCCTCGTCCAGAAGATCAATCTCATGATGCCTAAAGAAGTCTGACTCTCCCATGGCCTCGTGGAGCGTTTCCTGAAAGGTGGCGACAAGCGGAATAGAACCACCAACTATGGTCACATCAGGAGCTGTCTAAAAGTACATGCCCCAGGTGTCGCAATACTCGGACCACTCCAGTAACCGACAGGACCGTCACCTAGATCCCCGACAATCGCTGCACCTCCCATCACCGCCTCGTAGTCTGCGCTAAATATCTGGCCCAAGTCACCAACAGAGGGACCATCACCCGCCTGATTAAAACCGCCCGTCAAGCCCAGAACATCAAGATGGGGCACACCACCCATCATGGCCCCATCCGCCCCATCCAAAACATCCAAAATGATCAGATCATCATCCCCACCATCCAAACCCATGCCATCAACCATGGCAAGATCCGGTCCATCCATCATCATCATAGCACCATCCACACCACCCGATGGCACATCCATGCCCATGCCTCCAAAGATAGCCCATCAAATAGCTCACCAAGCATGGGACCATCCAAACCATCAAATCCCAAACCATCAAGACCTTCCTCCAACATCACATCTCCACCTATCCCACCATTAATGGTGGTAGGAGCCACACCATAAATGGCATTCACTTCCTCAGTGGCCCTACCAACCCACCATCACTATTCACCAATCCACCATCAAAACCCATAAATGGGCTCCCACCCACCATGCCATCATAAGCTGATAAAGGAGACACACCACTCACTTTAAAAGGACCCACTATCTCATCATTGTGGGATCCACCAACATGATCTCCAAGGCCAGCCATGAAGTAAAAGAAAAGGAGAATAGTACAAAGGGAAAAAGAGGACAAAGAGGGGACAAAAAGCAAAAGAAGGGGACAAAAGAGATGATCCGGGCGATCGAAGCAGAAAGGGAATAACAGAGGGAGCAACTGTGGATGAACAGAGAAGAGCGGACTTTGTTGGGATAAAAGATGAGCAGGTGGTACTCCGAGTACCGCCCGCGTGCTCTTTCTGCGCAGCCTGACAGAGCTAGAAGCCAGGACAAATGTCAACGAGCGTTAGTCAGACTACCGCCCGGGGTAGTCCAACTACCGCCCGGGCCCAGATCTCGGGCGAATCGAAAGTGTTGCCTACCTAGGGAGGCAGAGGGGTCAAACTCTTCAACCATCAACGCGATCAGACCAACAGAAGGGCTCGAAAAGATCAGAAAGACAACATTGGGTAAATAAAATCTGATATATACGGAAGATTGTACAATGGATGATACACGGAAAAGAATGATATAAGAACACTACCCATCAGGTACATAATCGTCTATATCTTTCAGATGAACTTCGGGCCCCAAAAGGCCTCCCCCGGCAAAGCGCGCACCGCCACTTGGAGCAAAGCATTCTGAAGGATTGGGCCGATGTCGTACTGCTTGCCCAGGAGTTATACTCCCTCGATGGATCGACGAAAGCGCTGGCCTCGTAGCCCTCCAAAGCAGCAGTCAACTCCCGTTCAGGCACTGTCATCCAGTCTGTTGGACCGGATGGTGGGCTAAACGGAACCAAAGGACTCCCAATCAACTGCCAGAAAAGCCTCTCACCTAGGTAGCATTTCGTCACCTGGGGATCCTCTAGAATGCGGCGCCGAGGTGAGGCCTAGAAAGCCTCCTGAGCCATGGGAGTAAGAGAAGCGGCTGACCGAAAGTAGGTCTGGTGCGGAACTAGCAAATACAAAAGAGTTAGAGACAAAGGGCGAGCAAAAAAGATAACAAAGGGCAGTCACTCACATCATCAGGGACAAGGGCATCCACGTTCGACCTCTAAGCAAGATCGAAAAATAGGCGAGTGCGATTGCGGTTATCCTTATACCACAGCATCATGTGCAGAAAAGGAGGCGTGCAATCGATCAGAGTGGGCCCCAAATGAGGAAAATGATCAAAACAGCAAACCTGCGCAAGAGCCACAATCAAAAGACGCATAAATCATCCAAGGGTATGGATGGGAAAAAGAATCCCACACGCACCTCAATGACCGGGTAAAAGTCAGTCAAAGATCTGCTGTTGCAGCGGCTTGTCCAACTCATCGTACAAATGGACCAGGAGTGCCGCATTCCAGTTGTACGGCATGGGAAAGGTGATGTCTGCCATGAGCGACAACAGACGGGAGCTCACCAGCTCGTTCCCATGACAGAAAATCATGACCCCCATGGTATATTAGATCAAGGCACGGGCCTTCACAATGGCCTCGGCCTCAGTCTCAGGAATGTGTCAGGAGAAGTTCACGGACAACCAAAGCAATTTAAACCGCGGTCCCGAAAAATCTGAAGAATCCGGCATCATCCCTAACAAATTCATCCAATCATCAGCAGAAGGGATAGGGAGATCCTCCTTAAATGGGATAGATCCTCCCTCGTACCGGAGGCCCAACTGCATGTAAATATTGTAGGGGGTGATCCCCCACTCCCCAAAGGGCAGATGAAATGTATGGGTCTCAACGCGCCACCTCTCGGTCAGCGCGGACAACAGAGCCATTTTATCTTACTCATATGGACTCTGAACAAGCTGAACAAAGGAGTGCGCTCTAACACCTGAAAGAACAGAAGTTGGGGATCCTTAAACCAGTCTGGCCAATGGGTGCGAACCCCATGACCCCTCAAGACCGCAAGAGCTCCTCCCTCCCGGGCCACATTAGAAAGGTGCCGACCCTCTCGAGGCACGTAATAAGGATCAGCTGACTGATGAAAAGGACCGGCCTCATTCCTGCCGTGACGAGGCATGCTGCATGATCAAACATTCACAGGTAAATATCCCTCTCACTTCTGTAAAATAAACATTCTATAAGAAGGATACGTGTTATGAGTGGGCTACTGAAGGCCCATGTCAAAGCCCACTTCAAGGCCCACAATTCAAAAGGTTCAAGGCCCATGTCTTAGAGCCTAAAAGCCCATGTTAAAGCCCACTTCAAGGCCCACAATTCAAAAGGTTCAAAGCCCATGTCTCTGAGCCCAAAGCCCATTCCAAGGCTCACATGTCAAGGTCCACTCCAAGGCCCATTGCTCAAAGCCCATATCTCCAAGTCCAAGGCCCATATTTCTAAGTCCACAATCCAAGGCCCACATATCCAAGACAAAGGCTCGGGTTTCTAAGTCCATGATCCAAGGCCCACTTAAAAAATCCAATCCGCATATGAAGCCAAAAATCAAGCCGAAGAGTGGATCCTATTGGAAGATCCGAGTGGACCTCAAATCATCCATCCTGGCCCACTATCTTATGATCAGGATCATCTTCTTTATAAAAAAATAAAAATTAAAAAAAAAAAACAACAAACAACAACAAAAAAAAGGACATACACAAAAATAAGAGTGGGGCCCCTTTCTTATCATACCCCACGCAATCAAAATTACAAAAATACATCTGGCATGGCAAAATAAAAATTTCTGGCAAGATCCAACGGCTAGAGTTCCGGGTAATGTGCTCCAAAATCCAAATCAACAAATCTCCCATGTCCAAGAAAAAGATCCAAGGCCACAGGTGAGCGTTTCAAACACTCCACAAGCATGGATGCCAAAATCTAGCAAACACACAAAAGAGACAATCAGTCCAGGGAACAAATAGCCACCTAAAAGGAAAATGGAGAGAAGAAGTTAGAAGGAGCTGCAAAGAATGAAGAACCAGCAACCAAAGCTTCAAGGGAGTAAAAATGGTGTCCTTGGACAAAATGGATCAAGAGAAGAAATAGGCGGTAGTTGGATTGCCGCCCGCCGCCCGACGTGCGTGGATCAGCATGCTTGTCCCTCTTGAGTTGATGGGACGACCGGGAAAAGCCATAGACCGGTGGATAATGGAAGGAAAAGTGAGTAAAAGGAATCTTCTCACGAGATGACGCAATATCTCACGAGAAATTACAAAGTTTCGTGAGAACTTGGGAATCTTGATAACATGAAGTGATAAATCGCAGAAAAATACAAAAAAGAAAAGAAAATACAAAAATTAAATACAATAAATCATGGTTAAAGCCCCATTAAATCCGTTAGTGGAGGCAACATGACTGTTTGATGTCTATTTACATTACGCAAATAAAAACCAAACGACGACGCCCACCTGCGAGATTGAACGGATATTTTCAGGAAAATTCAAAAAATATTTACAATAAAATCCCTAAGGAATGTAGTTCTGAAGAGGATAGTTTTCAAACAAAATTTTTAAAAACTGCATCCAGCACGCAGTATACTGAGGAATCTTCCATATTCTCCAGCTACGACCAGTGCAAATAGCAAAATAAGATTCGATCCCTTCCGGTCTCCCCAGAGGACGATCAAATCCATATATGATACAAGTACGATTAGCCCGATCTCAATATCTAGACAGTCGTACGAATCGAATGCAAGTGATAATGATTTGATCAATCTCTGGTAAGAATAATCAAACTCAAAGTAAAGAAGATCCGTTGTAACCAGCGTATCATAATCAACAAACTGCATGGCAAAAGATTACCCGCACATACCTAGTCCGGGATATTCAGAAAGTTTGATCGAGTCCAAGTCGGCGTAGTGAGTTCCCCGTAAGGCCGCATCAACCCGCGGACAGCTAACCACTTTGACGATTAAACAGAACAAATATTTTTAGGGTGATTACGTAGCAAAGGAAACGATAGATCCAAACAGTACGGGAATCCTCGTAAAGCCGCATCAAAGCACAGGGGCCCTACTTTTCAAACTTACCATCCAATGCTATCAACAATCTGACGTGAAAAGGTGTGATTCGAGACCCGTAATGCCGCAGAATGCGTATGGACAATCACAACATTTTTCTCAACCTCATGATATGTGCGAGTCATCTCTTTTTCGAACAGTCGACTGACAATGATACAATGGCATGCAATAGATTCGAAACACTACCTTTTCTGACCAAAAGGGTGGGGTGTCCACTCGCTTTGGCACTCGATTGCTTGCAACCTCAGGCAAAGAGGGGCATCACTAGACACCCCACCCAGGCTAACATCTTCAGAAGACAAAGACAATCCAGAAAGCCTGATCATATCCTAAGCCAGAACCCTAACCCTAGCCTAAACCCTAATCTAAACCCTGACCACCACCCAAGCCCGTGCCTACATGCAAATCAGTACAATTCCCTAAAATGCACCCAATCATTTTGCACCAAAACTCTGAAAACAGATTTGGACCGATCCAAAACACTGAAGCGAGCCCACCGGCCAAAGCCCAGAGAGAACCCAGCCCGGGCGGTAATCGGACTACAGCGGGCGGTAGTTGGACTACCGTCGATGGTAATCTGATTGCCGCTCCTTATCCGACAGGTGTCCCCTCTGAGCACCCAGCTGTACCCCATCCCAAAGTTAACTTTCATATATAATTACCCCTGAAGTTCACCCTATTTACCATTTTACCTAAACCTAAGAGCAAATAAGAGCATGCCACATGACATTCCTCTCTCCTCAACTAATCCCAAGCTGAAATATCAGCTTTTACCCTTCACAAACCCAACAATTACCAAAATGTCATTACAAAAGGCTATAAATAGCATTCACCTCTCCTCATTTTTTTTAATAAATAAAAAAAACACTATACAACAACTATCTCATTCCAAAATTTTCAAGTGAGAGATGGAGAGAGTGAGGGTGAGAAGGAGCTTCAAGCCTCCAAGATCCGATCTTTTAGCTATCCCTTATGTCTCCTCCAAGCTATCTCGATCCCATAGTCTAGCCCGGATTGGTCATGGTGTATTCCATGTTCTAGCCATCTCAAGAGCAAGCCAAAGATCAACTCATTTTTCATTCAAGCATTCATCATATCATCTTCTCTCTTCTCAACCTCCTTGCTACTCTAGAACACTATTGAACGTATGCTCTGTGACTTGCCGTATGTCGGATCCTGTTACATCAAAAATTCATGGTGATCTAGTCCGCTTTTTCTTTACTATTATGTTAACATCACCACATTTGCCTTTCTAGACACTCTTCGGACATATGCTTTGTGGCTTACTAGAATCACGGATCTTACTACATCAAAAATCCAAGTGTACCTAGTCCTACTTCGACTACCTCATTCACCCCTTGAGATTATTTACCACACAGAGTAGAGACCGTACATTCGTACGAGTAGAGAGGGTGCCTAACACATTTCCTCTTTGTAACCGAAGTCTCTTACTCGGAATCTCGAATCGTAGGCCAAGAGTCAACTTAAAGCAAGAGAGTCCTTAGATTCTCTAGCTTTACATATTCTGCAGGTTCTAACCGACTATGGGATTTAGAGATTAAGTGGCTAGTGGCGACTCCAAACCTACATCAATCAGGTCACCCCCACAAACACCAAGAATATAACATCCAACGCCAAGCGTGGGTGCCGACTTCCCAGTTTTCATAAGGGTACTCGTGGTTATGAGAGCGCAAAGGCATGAAACCTTTACAGGTTTATCGAGAACACTTTAGCAGGTGGAGCAGCAACAGCTGTTGCAGATTCCACATCTGTACGTATATGACATGCTCGTCTAGGCCACATGAGCGAGCGGAGCATGAAGGTACTATCTGATCGTTGTTTGATTCCAGCTTTTAAGAATTCTGATTTAGATATATGCGAATATTGTATATATGGTAAACAATCTAGATTATCTTTTAAATCTGGAAAACATGTATGCAAGGGAGTGCTTGATTATGTGCACTCTGACATATGAGGGTCATCGCCAGAGGTTTCCATTGGGGGTCGTCATAGTTTATTTCGTTCATTGATGACTACTCCAGGAAAGTTTAGGTTTACTTCATGAAGCGTAAATCTGAAGTTTTCACCATATTCAGATAATGGAATACAATGGTGAAAAAATAGTCATGGCGAAAAATAAAGGTTTTAAGGACTGACAATGGTGGAGAATTTACTTTCACTGATTTTAATGAATATTACAAAGATGAAAGGATCATTAGACACAACACAGTGCGCCACATGCCCGAACAAAACGGTGTGGCTGAGCAAATGAATAGGACTCTTTTGGAGAGGGCCTGATGCATGTTAAGTAATGGTGCGTTGGGCAAGGACTTATGGAATGAAGTCGTTAACACAGCTTGCTACTTGGTGAACTGATCCCCGTCTAAGGCAATTGAATGTAAAATTCCAGAGGAAGTATGGAGTGGTCATACGATAGACTACTCAAATTTGTACATATTTGGTTGTGAGGCTTACTCTCATATACCGTCAGTTGAGAGAGATAAGATAGACCTTAGAGCCAAAAAGTACATCTTTGTTGGCTATGGTATTGGTGTGAAAGGTTACAGGTTATTCAACAAGGTCATCACTAGCCGTGATGTCAGGTTCGATGAAAGCTCCATATTCCACAAGAATGATCAGGATGAGCAAGTGGAACCATAAAGGTTGATCGTAGACGTCAAGATTGATACAGATGATACTCAGGCAGAGACAGATGTACAGACAGAGGTACAAGATCAGGTGGAGCAGCCACCCGTGCGAAGAAACCCACCGCGTAATCGCAGGTTACCGGCAAGATACAAGGACGACTCTAATATCGCATATGCCCTCATTACAGATGAGGGGGACTCGTCTACTATTTAGGAGACTCTTAATGAGCCTGATGCAGAAAGGTGGAAGGTGGCTATGGACGATGAGATGGATTCGTTACACAAAAACCACACATGAGAGTTGGCGAAGCTTCCAGTGGGCCCAAAAGCGATCGGATACAAGTGGTTATTCAAAAGGAAATAAGATAGATACAAAGTGAGGCTAGTAGCGAAGGGGTATGCTTAGAGAGAAGGAAACAACTTCAAAGAGATATTCACGCCAGTGGTTAAGCAAGTATCCATCAGATTCGTATTGGCGATGGTTGCCCAATACGATCTTAAACTGAAACAGATGGATTTCAAGACTGTATTCTTCCACGGGGAGTTGGAAGAGCAGATCTACATGAAGCAACCAGAGGGTTACGAAGTTAAAGGAGTAGAGAAAAAGGTTTGCACGTTAACGAGGTCGTTGTACGGCCCAAAACAGTCGCCTAGGCAGTGGTATAAAAAATTTGATTATTTCATGTTGAGTCAAAAATTTACTCAAAGTGAATACGACCACTGTGTCTATTATAAGACACCGAGTGATGGAAAATTCATCATCCTAGTATTGTATGTTAATGATATGTTAATCGTCTGTCATGATATATCTGAAAGCAACGTACTTAAGACTCAATTATCAAGGATATTCAAGATGAAAGATTTGGGGGCTGCAAAGAGGGTTCTCGGCATATATATTCATAGAGACAGGAAGAGGAGCAAGCTTTGGTTATCACAGGCAGAATACCTTGAAAATATGCTGATCAAGTATAGGATGGAACAGGCAAAGTCGGTGAGCATTCCTCATGCGGCTCACTTTAAGCTTTCCTCAGAACAATGTCCTAAATCAAATGAGGAATAACAGGTTATGTCTCATGTGCCTTATTCGAATGCGGTTGGCAGTTTAATGTATGTCATGGTCTGTACAAGACCAAATATTTCACAGACAGTCGATGTTGTGAGTAGATATATGTCAAACCTCGGCGAGCAACATTGGGAAGCGGTGAAATGACTACTTCGATACATTCGAAGTATAAAAGACTGTGTCTTAACTTTTGAGAAAACAGGAGCAAAGTTAGTAGAGTATGTGGATTCAGACTACGTAGGCAGTGTAGATTCCAGAAAATCGACTTCAAGTTACTCGTTTGTACTAACGGGTGAAGTAATTAGTTGAATGTCGAAGCTTCAGTCCGTGGTGGCTCTTTCCACAACCGAAGTAGAATATATGGTAGTGACAGAAATATTTAAAGAAGGTATCTGGTTAAGAGGCATGATAAATCAGTTGAGACTTCAGCAGGAGGCCGTGCCAGTTAATTGTGATAGCAAGAGCACTATTAATTTGGTTAAAAAATTCTGTTTATCACTCTCGTACTAAACACATTGATGTTCGTCACCACTTTATCCAATAGGTACTTGAAGAAGGAGGCATGACCCTAGAGAAGATTCACACCAACGTGAATCCAGTTGATATGCTCACCAAGGTTGTTCCTACGGAGAAGTTCAAGTTCTGTGCAACTTCTCTGGGCTTGGCGATGGCGTAAAAGGAAGGCGAAGTGTGCACGAAAAGCATTGATGAAGCTATGATGCGAGACAGATATAAGAGAAGAAGACAATGAGCTACACATTTGAAGATTGAAGACATGGTGGAGATTGTTGTATTTGATGTCTTAAATCTAATCAGATTTTGCACAGATTTTTTTGTAAAACTGCGAAAGTGCGGGATTTGTTTTCGATTTCGTTTATGATTCTTTTTAAAACTACATATATGGGTGTATACGGGATTGTGAGGTATTCTAAGGCCCTGTTTGGACAGTTGCATTAGAGAGTATTAGGGGGGATTGAATTCAAAAAAACATAATTATTACCCATGGCAGGGGTTGTCCCCTGTTACCATGGGATAAGCTAAATTCCATGCTTTATTTGTAATGTGGTGGTACATTGAATAGATATACTCACCATCATTTGAAACTATTTAGAATAACACACATGTGTTACATCTAAATCGTTCATTTGTTTTGTAACCCCATTTTATGAAATAGGCCTAAAAATTAGGTAAATCCAAAACTTACGTGGCCCCAAAGAAGTTTTCAACGATAAGTATTAAATCCCCATTGCTTTCTATGGTGGGGTCCACTAGAGCTTTAGATCTACCTGATTTTTTCACCCATGCTCTGAAATGATCTCGAAAAATGGGTGGACGGTTTGGATATAGCCCACACATCATGGTGGGACCTACACAACTTGCTAACATTGAATGAAATTGGCACGAGGACCAATGCGATTCCGGCTAATCTACTTCCAAGCTTTTCCAAACATGGAGTGGAATTGGCACATGACCAGATGCAATTCCATCCCCCCTAATACTCTCTAATGCAACTGTCCAAACAGGGCCTAAAGGATTTTAAGGCTTTCTAAAAGGGTTTTGGGGTTTCTAAAAGGGTGGAGTAAGGGAGAGATTTGAGGATTGCTCAAGTCTGGTAAGTCCTTCCTCTTTGTAATTTCTGCTTTCATAGTAAAGATCTACCGCTTTGTACCATGGTTTTTTCCCGAAGGGATTTTCCACGTTAAATCTTTATGTTCTCTTTTGTTTGCTTGGTGCTCTTGGATTGCTATCCTACATTCATCTCTATGTGATTCCGCAATCCAAAACCCAACATAAACTACTTGTGGAATAAGTAGCTTATCTTAAGCAACTTATGATCATTTGGATGGTAAGTTACTTTAAATAAGCTACTTATGCTTCAAGTAGCTTATTTTAGTTTCTACTTAAACAGTAGATAAACATGTTTGGTAAGTATGTTCTTAAAAGCCTAAAAGTCTCACATCGCCATGTTGAATGTGGGCCCAACTTTGACGTATTTGTTAGATATCCACTCTGCCTATCCTTCTTGCCAGTTTGGCCAAAAAATGAATCATATCCAAATGAGGACCACACCACGGAAATGATTGAACGCTGTCCCTTTAAAACCTCCAAAGGCCTACAGTAATATTTATTTTCCATCCAACTTGTTAATAAGGTCCATTTGAGATGAAGGGAAACACAAATAACAGCTTGATCCAAAAGTTGTGGATTCCAAGAAGTTTTTAGTGGTGGGCGTTCATTCATCATATTTCTTATGATATGGTCCATTTGAGATTTATATTGCTTCATTTTTGGGCTCATGCCCTAAAATGAGCTGGTAAAATGGATGGAAGGCATAGATACACAATAATACATAAAGTTGGCTCTACATGCCTAGGCCCACCGCAATGTTTCCAAAAAATCCTCCTCATCCATCCATTCTACCGTATCATATTAAGATGTGGACCTGAAAATGAGGCAGATCTAAAGCTTAAGTGGGGCTACATTGAAGGAAATAATGAAGATTGAACGACCACCATTGAAATCTTTCCTGGCTCACTATGCTGATTATAAGCCATCCAAACCAATCATAAAGTCATTCCCACACACATGAGATCATACGAAGAAACCAGTGGACAGGTGGATATTTAAAAAAACACCTCATGGCTATTCCAACGGTGGAGGTTCAATACCACAGTTTTAAGTAGTGTGGCCTACTTGAGCATTAGATTTGTCTCGTATTTGGGCCCACAGCCTAAAATGAGCTGACAAAAATGGTGGACAAGTGGATTTCTCAAAAACATCACAGTGAGACACTAGCTATTTTAACTCCTCCACCCCTTTGGTGGATGTTCAATAACACTCTTTTAAGCTGCCAGGACTACGTGAAGTTAGGATCTTCATTATATTTGGGCCCACCAATTAAAATCAGCCACAAAAATTGGAAATGGTGTACATAGAAAGGTCACCTTCTAAACTATTTCCTTTGGTATGGCCCACTTAAATAACACATGGGGCTGATTTTTGGGTCTCATAACACCATTTTGGCGTGGCATCTTATCACGGTGAGGCCCTATAAAAAATTAAAGGGGTACTTCCACCACTTGAATCTACCGTGGATTGAGATTTGAGTGTAATAGGGTAAGGGGTACTTCCCTGACCATGGGCCCACCTTAATGTATATGTTGTATATCCATGCCGTCCATCAGTTTTTTACAGATCATTTTATTGTATGAATTAAAAAGTGAAGAATATCCAAATCTCAGGTGGACCACATCATAGGAAACAACGGACATTAAATGCCCACCGTTAAAAAGTTCCTGACGGTGTTCCTTTGAGATCACATTCCTCAACAGAAAACTTTTAAGTTCAACTGGTTGGATTAAAAGTTATAGTCCATCGTATGATAACTTACAACGTATGAAGTGCATGTAAAATCCAGCCCTTTCAACGGGTTTCCTTACTATGTGGATCGTCTATTTAAATGCTCAGTAATATCTACACATCAAGTGGTCCACATCATTTAAAATAGGTGATGCTCTGGAAAATCTATTAGACGGGTCGGATTTCATATACATATGAAAATTTGGGCATTGTGACCAGTTGGACCTTAGCTTCTAGTCCAGTCTCCTGTACTTGAGACCTCATAAAGTTATCTTTTTACAGCACTGTGTTTCACATTTCGGGCATCGGTACCGGTTGGTGCTGGTTAGTCCTCCGTGGCCCCTTCATGATTCATGTGTTTTATCCACACCGTCCATCTAATTTTCCATCTCATTTTATAGCATAAGATAGAAAAAAAAATGAGGCACAACCATATCTAAGGTGGACTGAACCACAAGAAATAGTGGTGATTAAACTCCCACCATTAAAAACTTAGATGAAGCTGATATTTGTGTTTTCCTTTCATTCAAGTCTGTCTTATCTAATCAGCAGGTTGGATGGCTTTTTCTTTTTTTGATATGGTCCACCTGAGATTTAGATCTATTTCATTTTTGGGCTCATGCCCAATCATAAGCTATAAAAATGAGTGGATCTATTTCATTTTTCGGCTCATGCCCAACATGGGTTATAAAAACGAATGGATAGCCTGGATAAATCACTTGCATCATGATGGGGCTCACATATCACCGAACAGTACCTACGTCTGTTTCCAGTGTACGACTAATAGCTTGTATCAATGTATATAAAAGACCAAAAATAAGAGGTGGACCACACGATAGGAAACAATGGTGATTGACCATTAAAATCTTCTTGTAGGCCACAAGTTTTGGATCATGCTTTAAATAAACATTACGGTGGGCCCTTCAATCACCACTGTTTCCAATGGCATGGTCCTGTGATTTGGATTGGGTTCATCCCTAAAATAAGCTGGCTAAACGGATGGAATATACAATACATGCATCAAGGTGGGTCCCACAGTCTGGGCCAACAATGTTTGGTGAGGCAGTGCCACACCAAACTGGCTCCCCAGCCTCCCTTCATACAGGGTGATATAAGCAGATAAAAATCAGCTGGGAATGTTCGAAGATCCGCCACCGTTCAGTAAATGGTGCATGTGCTTACTCATCTAGACCGTTCAGTAAAAGGTGCATTTGCTTACTTATCTAGACCGTTTAATAAAGGGGCGCTGTGCTTGGATGGTAAGTTAACTAAGATAAGTTACTTGTGTTGTATTTTAAATTATTTTAAAATAATTTAGTGTTTCAAAATATCCTACGGATGTGTCTTTTCACTGAAAGGTTATATCCTTTCAATTTTTGTTTTGAAAAGTTGTGTCTTTTCACTGAAAGGTTATATCCTTTCAATTTTTATTTTAAAAAGTTGTGTCTTTTGAAGCCTAAGGATTGCACCACTTAGGTTTAAACCCAATAGTCACAACCCTTTGTGAAAGGGTGTCTCAATACCCTTAAGGGTGTCTTCACAAAGTCTATAAATAGACTTTTGATTTTAAGTTTTAAAACGGATTAGAAAATCAAGTTTCCTCTTAAAAATGTGTTCAAGTAATTTCTAGTTCGGATTAAGACTACAAGTGGTTCGAGCCCGTGTACAGTGAGTGCACCGCTGGGACCGGGTCATAGTTGTTGTATCCTGGAGGTCGATTGATCTGGAAACCTGTTGCACTTGGGACGCTGTCCAAGGGGAGCAAATTCGATTTCAAGCCGAGTGACTCACGTCACGCCTCGACTTATACAAATTGATAAGTTTTTTAACTTTCTTATTTTAATTTTATATAATTTAAATAGTTTTTCAAACTCCAATTTCCAACAATCTTGAAATCGAATTTTGGTTTAGAAAACTATTTAAGAATTACGGTTGCATCTATTTGGTTGGAATAGCCTAAAATGAAACCACACCAACCCGATTTGTGGGCCATGACTCATATAATTTAGAGTTGTCATATCTCACATAATGGTCAAGATCTTGTAGATACTTATTATGTAAGTTCTTTGGACCACATGTACAAAAGTGAACGTACGCACCGACTGAGTAGGATATATACTGATCTTAACATCCCTGTACAATAAAGATCAACCCATATAATCTGAAACCCTCATATACGTACTATCTAATAGTTAGGATCTTATACATATTTGGTGTATATATTTTCTGGACCACCTGTGCAAATCATCTAAAAGGCTTAAAGTTATGCACTGATGCTATAGCCTATTGATTGTTTTATGTTTATGTTATTGACAATGTCAGTCTATCACACACAACAAGATCAAGTCATATGTGGTGCCACACCAAGTAGGTATCCACTAATATTCACCATTTGCGTACAATGAGGATTGATTTGAGATGTATATAAAATTAGGATATCAGGGTAAGACACAAGTATTAAGAACTTTTTCAACTATCATGCATGCATAAACAAAGAAGAGCCACTTTCATATAGAATCTTTAAAATATAAATGATGAGAACCATGTGAACCAATGATGGTACTATATACACGAACATTATCTTCATCAAGTGCAACACACAAAGAAAAATTCTGACTGATCAAATATCCTCAGCATGCACAACTTTCTTGTGAAATTGCATTTGAAAGTTCTTTTCAACCTGTAATTTTTAACTCTTTTAGGACATATTGTGATCTACGGTATTGTAAATATTGATATGTCTTGTTTATAGTGAGAATTGTTAGAAGAATGTTCTGGATAATCATGTTGTGATATGGAAGTTGTTGAATATGATTTACAAGATCTTAATCTGTTGCCCCATTTGCAATTATCTGCTATTTTGAGTACAACGTCTTTTGTCAATCCTAAGATTCTCTAAAAATTCTATACATGTGGTATGATCCAACGTTCGAGTCAGGTTGTGGTTAATACATTACATCTCTAATTATGAATTCATTTCAATCTCTAATAATAATTGTGAATGTGGGGGGATCTAATGGCTCCAAGGCCCTAAAATTTTAAAGAGAAAATAAAATATTTCCTCATTTCTATTTTCATCTCCAAGGTTTTGTACGGTTAGGATTATTCTAATATCTATCCTCTAGTTGTGTCTATTGTTGAACTTTTACATACACCAAAATTCTTGATGCTTAATATTCGTTACATACATCAAGTGTGTCCTTTGATGTAATGTTATGGGGTCAAAATATTATGTTTGGATATCTGATTACTATATAATAAGAAACGGTTCATGTAATTAAAAAAAAAAAAAAAAAAAGGTTTATCAATCGATGACTGAAATTATTATCTACTGTCTACCCATAAGAGTCTACTAGATGAACCATCTAGATCACTGGGGTGATGCTCCCATCTTTATAATGAAATATCGTCTTGATCATGTGTCGATTCTTGCCGAAACCGTATATTAGGCACAAAGTTCATTAATTAGATGGTTAGGATCGTTGGTGCAATTTTGCAAAACTGGCCATTAGATAGTCCAAATCGACTCAATGTATTATAAAAAATTTATCTTAAGAATTTTCAAATAAGCGGTCAAGATCATCTCTTGGTGGGCAGAAGGAGCGAATCTCTTTAAAAACAATATCTCCACAATTGTTGTTATAAACTGCTACATGAGTAGTGTACATCCTGTTTAATTTAGCATAATTTATGTTGATGTTAACATGCAGTTGAGTGATGTTACTCATGACTCATCAATTTTCTTTGTTGATTAATTGAGAAATGCAACACTCTCAAACAGGGAAAGATTCTAAAAGTTCTCATGTTAGTACGGTGCATGTGTGAGAGATCCCGACCATCTACCTAGTAGGGCTATAGATAAATAGGCTCTGTGTAAAGGCCAAACATGAACGCTGATAAGAAAGACATTCTCTTACAAGTATATATGATGAGTGGATTGGCCAAATGGGACAGGACATTGTCTATCATCAAATGCATATATTGCTTAGATCGGATCCCTCACACATGTGTGGCAAGTCATGTGAAGTAGACATAACACTTCTCATTGCTGGAATAGTTTTCGGTCACATGATTTCATGCTTACTTAGAATTATAATTTTAGATCATCTTTATGTCATCTATGGTGCCTGCTGCATGCATAGAATCTATGATCCAAAATATCAATCTTAATCATGTCATTTTTCATATGGTACATGTAAGAGTGAAAATATTATTTAGTGTATTTTGCCTTTAATGGCTTAAATGAAGGGGTATTCATATCGGACACATGGCACATGTAGATGATGCATTAATTTTAGTCATTGATGGAAGTAACATCATGTGAAGGCAGAAGGTCAAAAGGTGAATAGTAAAAATAAAAATAAAAATACTCTTATGGTTTTCAACTAAGGGAATTGGTTGGAAAGACCCACTAAATGCATAGTCTAAATTCACCACTAGATCTCAATTGGATTATAGTTATGTACAATTCATTTTAGATGTGGCTCATCATTGGTTGTTCTATAGAATGATGGTTCTCACATGCCTTGATTGGAATGAATTCAATGGACATTATCAGATCGATAATTGAGTCAATTAAACCATGGGACTAGTTATAACTATATTCTTATATAAATACTAATATTTTCTTCTTGTACGAATAAATCCGCTTGTAATCACATCCATCATCAACATCATTTTATGGTAGGATCCAATACTTTTTAAGAAAATATTATTTTCATCCGATCATATGCCAATCTAGGACACATGTGTTAGATCTAGTCAATTCATATGATAGTTCCTGAGAAATCCTCAAACTCAAAATTTGGTTTATAGGTTTATCAGGTAGGCCATAGATATATCTATCTAGGCTAAATCTGAAATTGTGGGGGTGCACTTGAATGTATTTAGATAAACTACTTAACCCATGGAGTACAAGTTTAGTCAATGAATATTTGATAAATGGGTTGACATGAAGGTTTGTACCAAGAAAGGTATATGATGAATGTTGTAGATCAATATGCACATGTGTTACATTGACATCATGTAGGTTTTTGAAACAAGATATCTGGAATCAAACTGATTACATGTTTTGATGATCTAATTGGTAGCCATCGAATAAATATTCAGAAAGAAAAATTGTTATTGTTTTGAATTCAAAAGATAATTGTTGGGTCAATGGAATTTTCAGGCTATATTTTATTCTCGTTGGAGGCTGGTTTTAGACATTTGGGATTGGCATTCATATGAGACTATAAGTTCATTTGATGAACTATATATGTTGTTTTATCATCAACAAATGTATCTATTGGCCAAATTTATGCACCTATGGAGCTCATTGTTCAATCCATTGATTAAGATACTTGATAATGAACTTGGACATTTATCATCCATATTCAGTTACTAAATATCCATTGATTGTATTGAATTCTAATCACTAATTGATAAATTGGTCAACCTTTCACGTGTTAGGGAACATATGATAACATGATTATATTGCGATATGATTACATGAAAGTTATACTCTATTTTAATTGTCATATGTCTATGCATGACAGATTACTCTAGCCTATTTGTATTGCAGATACAATAAAGTCGATTGACTTTAACACCAGTTAGTTGAATGGTGGGCTAGTGAAGTTGCTTGAATTATAAGAGTACATTCAAGGCTAAGAAAGTTGGTTGTATTCAGAACCGGTGATACAACAACTATCATAATAAAAGTGATGCTCAGTATCTGTTAATTGATGAAGTCATAATTGTTGACTCTGTGATGTTAGAAATGAGTTCAGTATGCTTTGCCACTGTCAAAGACTTGATTGGGGAGCAAAAGGGGAAATCAGCATAGGCAGAGGATCATTTATGAGTAGCTAGTTGGTGAGGCAATAGCTTGCCAATACGATGATCCCTAGCTGATCTGAAAGGATGATTAGCCACAATGGGACTAAGAGCCACAATGGGACTAAGACATGGCCAAACTCATATAAGAAGAAAGCCTGATGGAGCAATGACGGGTTGAGGTAAAAGGCCTACGGGTCATAAATCCTCTGACCAAGTGACTATCTAAAAGATTAGTCAATGATACATCGAAGGGAATGGGGCTGAGCCTAATATATGAGCTACCAGTGTTGGCAACCCAACCTATACGAGTAGAGATCCTATTAGATAGGTTCAATGGGTAAACAACAAGACACGAGGTAGACGATTGCACTGATGTAAATGAGCCCCTTCTATGGTGTATAGTGCGAGCAGCAACCCAGAAGGATGAGTTTTTAGAACTCTTAATGAATCCATAGCCATATATTTGGTGGTGTATACAGTTGCTGCATACACTTGATGGAATTCACCTATATGGGTGTGGAGGTGGAAGCCGCTTCCTATGAGAATCTAGGCGAATTCTCTAGAGCACTCATGAAATCCAGGTAATGGTGCATGGCCGAAACGCACCGAATCGCAGAATCACTTGTAGCGGAAAAGTTGTGTGAGTGGCATGTACTTGCGATCTACATCAAAAGGAATCAGGTTCAAGACTATGGTGTCACCTGATTCCTGTAGACCTGTCATGTTTACTCTAATGTCGGTTCAAGTCTATGGTGACACCGGCACCATTGCACAACTCTTCCATCTTAACCTGAAATGTCAAAAATTTTGAAACATGTGGGGGATTGTTGTATTTTAAATTATTTTAAAATAATTTAGTGTTTCAAAATATCCTACGGATGTGTCTTTTCACTGAAAGGTTATATCCTTTCAATTTTTGTTTTGAAAAGTTGTGTCTTTTCACTGAAAGGTTATATCCTTTCAATTTTTATTTTAAAAAGTTGTGTCTTTTGAAGCCTAAGGGTTGCACCACTTAGGTTTAAACCCAATAGTCACAACCCTTTGTGAAAGGGTGTCTCAATACCCTTAAGGGTGTCTTCACAAAGTCTATAAATAGACTTTTGATTTTAAGTTTTAAAACGGATTAGAAAATCAAGTTTCCTCTTAAAAATGTGTTCAAGTAATTTCTAGTTCGGATTAAGACTACAAGTGGTTCGAGCCCGTGTACAGTGAGTGCACCGCGGGGACCGGGTCATAGTCGTTGTATCCTGGAGGTCGATTGCTCTGGAAACCTGTTGCACTTGGGACGCTGTCCAAGGGGAGCAAATTCGATTTCAAGCCGAGTGACTCACGTCACGCCTCGACTTATACAAATTGATAAGTTTTTTAACTTTCTTATTTTAATTTTATATAATTTAAATAGTTTTTCAAACTCCAATTTCCAACAACTTGTGCTACCTGCCCACAAGTAGCTTATTTTGAGTAGAAAATCACATTTGATTTCCAACATTATAAATATTTATCCCTCAAGTCTGTTTGGTTTCCCTTACATCCATCATCCATCATATGGGCCAACCATTGATGCGGATCGTTCATTGTGTGGGCCCCACCTTTGATGTGGGCCATCCATCATGCAGGGACACCTTGAATGTGGACCATTCATCATTAGGGGCCGACCTTTAATATGCAACATCCATTATGTAGGGCCCACCTTTGATGTTGGTCATCCATCATGTAGGGCCCACCTTTGATGTTCGTCATCCATCATGTGGGGCCCACCTTCAATATCCACTGCCCATCATGTGGAGCCGACCTTTGATAAGACTGTCTATCATGTGGGCCCCACCTCTGATGTGGGCTGTTCATCATGCAGGGCCCACCTTGGATGACCACTCATCATTAGGGCCGACCTTAGATGTGGACTGTCCATCATGTGGGGCCCACCATTATTAATTGCCCATCATGTGGAGCCCCACCTTTGATGTAGACTGTCCATTATGTGGGCCCCACATTCAATGTGGGTTGCCCATCATGTGGGGCTCACCTTGGATGTAGGCCATCCATTGTGTGAGGTCCAGCTTCAATGTCCATTGCCCATCATGTGGAGCTCACCTTTGACATGGATCGTCCATCATGAGGGCCCCACTTTTGAAGTGAGTCGTCCATCATACCCACCCATTTTTTATGTGAGCTATTATCATTAGGGCCGACCTTTGATGGGGATCATCCAGCTATGGGTGATCCATCATGTAGGGCCTACCTTTGACGTGGATCATCCATCATGTGGGCCCCACTTTTGAAGTGAGTCATCCATCATACCCACCCATTTTTTATGTGAGCTATTATCATTAGGGCCAACCTTTGATGGGGACCATCCAGGTATGGGTGATCCATCATGTAGGGCTCACCTTTGAGGTGGATTGTCCATCTTGTGGGCCCCACCTTCAATGTGGACGGTACATCATGTGAGGCCTCCTTTGATATGGACAGTGTGATAGAGAAAGAGGTGGAAAAGTGAAAAAAAAAAAAACCTTTTAAAAAAAAAAATTTTAATGACAATGATACGTAGGTTTAAGTACATAAGTTACTTCTGCAATTCATGTTGACCAAATTAGCTTAAGTGAAAAAAGTAAACGACTTAACCTAAGTTTAAAAATAATACTATACAAACAAGCCCTAAATGGCTATTTCTTCTTCGATTGGCCATTCCTCAGAAATCTCATTGAGCAGATGATCGTGACTACCTGATAAAATTTTCTATATATTCAGCAATTGATATCTGTTGCATCTGGGATCAGAAAACCAACCGATGATGAGGTATTTTGGAAACTACTAATCAAACTGCTACGATCATCTAATAGGATCTGGCGAGTTAGCCATCCCATGGTGGGCCTATAAGATGAACGGCTGTGATGGAGAGCTTTCTATGCTGAAATAGATTCAATTTATTGGTTAAGCAACCAGACAACCGTTGACGATCCTCCAACTAGAAATTAATACACAAATGTGTAATGAAGAGATGCACATTCATATGGGAAAATCAAGCCATCAAAACCAATCACCTGTCATAGCTGTCATACCTTAAGCTATAAGGGTAAATCATATTGCCCTGAGACCAGATGATAATTGATTATATATAGCTACCCTTCTTGTTCAGGATTATCCAGCAGAGATTGGCAAAATGATCATTCAAATCAGAACTTGTATGTGTTTTCCCATCTGCAGTCAAGGGTTTTTATTTTATTTTATATTGTATGTTCATGATGAATCAAATTCAAAAAAGGAAAAGAGCTCGTCTGCTTCTGCAAGTTAGTCTCTGGTTTCAAAAATAGGACTGATTTCATGCAACATCAGGAGGTATGCATATAATAAAAGTTGAGATATGCTTTCGAAACAGAGAATGGATTACAACTCAAATGAATGAAAAATTTCCTCAGAAGATTTAGAATATGAATGTCTTCTTCAATATATCCATAAAATTCAGCGTATTTGTAATGCAGGATAATTAACCACTTGCTCTCAAAGCTCGAACTGATAGAGCATGACGAATCAATCCATTTATCTCATAGTCCAAGCCCCACATCGCACGGGTTAGGACCTCAGCCGAACTCCCCTCATGGGCCCCACTTCCCATGGGTTATGCTTCACACAGATGGGGCCCACCTCACACAAGGCGAGTCTGGCATTGATGCAGGACAATTAACTGCTTGATCTAAAAGCTTGAACTGATAGAACATGGCGAATCAATCCATTTATCTCAGAGCCCAAACCCCACATCGCATGAGTTAGGACCTTGGCCGAACCCCCTCGTGGGCCCCACTTCACATGGATGGCGCCTGCCTCACATGAGCCACCAGCTTCATACAGGCCGCCCACCCCGAGTGTGCCCTTGCATCCCACAGGCACCCCCACTCGAGCCCGGTGTAAAAATGCCCCTGCATGAGCCCGGTGTAAAAATGCCCCTGCATTAATTTGTCCGTAACATTTCTTTCTACTCAACCTCTGAGATGCTGCTGAAGGTTTATTTATTTATTTATTTATTTTCGAGCATTTGGGAATATCACCAATGTATTTATTCCTATGGATAGGAAGACAGGTAGGGGAAGGGTCTTAGCATTTGTCAGGTTTTGCTACCAAGACAATGCGAATGGATGAAGCTATCCAGACATGACGGGAGGAACATGGATGGCAAAGTAATCCATGTCTGTGAGTAGAAGGATGAAGATGATTGCTGGAAAGGAGCAATAATCCTCTCCCTAAGAAAGGCCCCAATGTGTTCTGTTAGATCCCAGCAGTCAGGCCACCTGATTTGTCCAAAGCCAAGGAAGATGCATTCCAAGAGCTGCTCTGCAGGCCAAAATATTCGGGATCCTTCACAGATGTTCAAGCTGGTGATTCGGTGATTGGAGTTCCTGATACTATCGTTTGAAGATGCAGAGAGCTCACATCTGCGCTTGTTGGACCAGGGTCTTTTTCAATCCTCATTTTCATCATCATCATCATTGCATTATGCCCAATAATCTTGGTTAGCTACAAGAATCCTGTTCTGCCATTCCACTCCATCGAGGACCATGACCTCATACCATCATCGGTCATCAAGTCTTCTTACTACCTCCACCCACATCCTTATGGGCCTTTCCCTCGACCTTTTAGAGCCTACAACTTAAACCAAATCACTCCCAACCAATGTAGTTCTTCTTGGTCTCCATCGCACATGGCTAAACCCCATGTCGTCTTATTACCTACTGGTGTTGCTTCTAAGTTCTATCAAGTGGCATTTATTTCTAATTCTATCCTTCCTCATCTTGCTACTCATCCATCTCAACATCCTCTCTTTTTTCTTTTTTCTTCTTCTTCTTCTTCTTCTTCTTCTTCTTCTTCTTCTTTTCTCTCACTCCTGACATTCTGTCCCATAAATCATGGTTGTTCATATAGCTATCCTATCAACTTTCCCCTTCAGTTTCATTGCTAATGCAGCGATCGCATAAAACTCCAGAGCCTCAATTTCATCCACCCAGCTCTGATTTTATTGATCTAACAAAGGATCCATCTTCGCTTCGGTTTGTCTTTCCAAAACCCTATTATTCCTCAGGCGACAATGAGTTGAAATGCAATCCACAATGGTTGTTCTACTGATAAAATCTTCAGAAAAAAAACCTTTGAAATGGTTGGTAGTGAAATGACAGACCTTTTTTTTATGGAATAGATCTTTTTAGTTGTAACCATCCTGATTAGTTGATATATATTTTTGTCTTCTATCACCTGACATCCTGTGAAAGTAAATTGTATTCTTATCGCCTTCTATGATCCATTTTGCATGGGATTTCGACTCCAACAAATTTCTTCTCTCATCGGGAACTCCTTCAGTGCACCTGACAACTCTCCTCTTTGGATTTATTTCAGGAAAAAAGCACTGATTCCTCCTCTAATCTGTCAAGGGTAGAAATTTCTTCCTTCAGTTAGTATTTATTTAGCAGTATTAATATCCTGAAAAGCCCAACTCTGTACTTCACCTTTCAGAAATTTAGGTTTTGCTGTAAATCTTTAGTCAACTCTGCCCTCCATTTAATATGAAGACCATCATTCCCAAGCTGATTTGAGAAAATCCGGATTCTCCAACAACATATTTCAAATCCGAATGGTTTTGGACCCCAAGATTTTAGGGACACATTTAGGAAAATTGGTTTCTGATGAGATGCGGGCCTCAGCAACACTTTGTGATCAACTTCCAGGAATGTATCCTCCCAATTTGCATTGACTAGAAATCTGTCTAGCTGGTTCATTGCAGGATTGTCCTAGCTATTTAACCGGGTCTATTCGGCACCTTCAAAGGGGGAGGTCAATTAACTCCCAACTAACAACAAGGTATGTGGATTCCCTAATGCTTGATGTTATCTATAAGCTCCATTCTTCTCATGCGCAAAGTTAATAATGTCAAAACTACTGATTAGACACCATGGCATATTCCATTTATGACCTGTACTGGGCATCTGATTTGAAACATTTCAAATTTGCAAATCCTGATTGTTGCTGATTGACTCAGGGGCCAGCAGTGAAGAAGGGTCTAAATGTATGCCATATAATTTGTGGTTGGTACCAAGGAAGTATCCCCATTGCACGCAAGCTCCCGTCTCCTGCCACCAAACACGAGGTCTGGTTGAAAACACGAGGGATCCCACCGATTCTGGCAATATTCCCCTAATGTTCACACACCAAACAATTGGCAATCTTTAGTTGAGGCATACCTAGAACTTCAAGAACGACAAAGATTGAGAAGAACAATCCTCCAACTTCCAAAACAAGCACCTAGCCCAAAATTTGTTGTTGCATCCAGAAGGACTCTAACCTAGCCACTTGTCTAATGTCGCATCGTCAATGTCCAGCACCTTGCCAAAGCACGCTCTGATATCAACTAGAACCAATTCTGACTAGGCATGTGGCCTGAACACCCAAAAATCCAAATCAAAATCACTTAGTGAAAGCCTCTGACGGAACCTATTGTTCCGCCTTGCAGAGGGATGGCACTTTCTCAGTGGATTTGTCCTCTAAGAATGCAAATGCATCTTCCCTATAAAGGTATGACAAAAGGAAACTGTCCAGGGATATCCTTGGAACCATGATTTTAATAATGGAAAAGGGGACTGATAGGGACTAGGGAGTACTCCAAACCAATGTTTTAAATATCGTTATCGCGTAATGTATCGGATACGGACACATATCGGTTATCACATGGGATATATCGGTTGTATCCCGTAATGTATCGTTGTTGTTGGGAAACATGGGAACATTGAGAAATTGGTCGAATTTTTCATGGAAACTTTAAGGATTATTGAAAAAGACATCAATACATACTTAGAAATCAAAACATTGCAAAAAAAAAGTGCACATAATAGATGTTTCCTTTGTATGGGGTCCTAATACATGCACTGTCCAACTAAACTGATATAAGTATATTTAAAGTCTATTCATATAATTTATAAATGTAAGAAGACATGTATGGAAACCCAAGAAATATATTCAAAAGCAAAAGAAGAATCACTAGATCAGGTTACATGTATGTTTGATTTTGTGTTTGGATACAAAGATTTGCAATTGATTTGCGAGAAATTGAGAAATTTCGAATTTTCCCAATTTTCCGCAACTTGCCCCATCTCCCCCAAATCTCGAAATCGAAGCATCAAATCCGTGATTTTCATTGAAAACATGAATAATCATATATTTGCAACCATTTGACACTGATTTAACGTGATTTATAGCAAAAAAAAAAAAAAAAAGGGTCGAAAATTGAAAATGCTCTCCAAATCAAATAGGTGGGATATATTGGCACTACCTGTGCATTTCGTATCACACAGGTGGGATACAAGATATACCATGGGATATATCAGCCGATATCGTCGATATTTAAAACATTGCTCCAAACTGACTATTTTCGATATCTTGGATTAATAATTCAAGAGATCGGAGAAATTGAGAAGGATGTTACTCGTAGGGGTTTTGTAACCTCTATGCATGTACCCAATAACATATGTATGTCAACCACGTAGTGTTGCATCATTAGATGTGTCAACAAAGTCATCAAATCAAGACTGAGATCACCACTAGCATCCTCAAGTCAAAGGATAAGTCCAAACAAGAACACGATCAAGTCAATCTAACCTGAGCACGATCACCCTCTTGGTTCAGAGACTTGATATGATCCTCCAATATGAATACCCAATCGGGCCTGATACTAGACCCGCAAAACAAATGAATATCCGTACTAATGTGTGATGAAGGGCCTGAAATAAAGAGACAACAAATGACCCAATGGTGGAAATTAAACCATCCTTGTTCGTCATTGGTTTGCTGAAACACACAGGGGTTTGCTGAAACACACGGGATAACCAGAAACAAGATCTGGATGGTCCAATATCCTAGAGTGGTTATGGACTTTAGGATACTTGAGAACCACAGGACACGAGTCTCCTATGAACAAAACCGCAGCCATAGCTAGACGGCTTTTCCTTGACTTTCTATTAAGCATGTTGGGATTTATTCAAGATGATATAGTAGTTGCATTTAAGGAATTTTATGAAAGAGACATCATAAATTAGGAGATGAACACATCTTTACTGCTCTTATTCCCAAGGAAGGTGCCAAGGAAGTCCATGATTATTACCTATCAGCTTAGTGGGAACCCTTTACAAAATTATTGCAATTCTTGCTACAAGACTTCAAAAGTTGCTCGGAAGCATCATTTTTCCTTCTCAAGTGTGTGTGGCAGGTAGAAATATTGAGGAAGGACCTTTCATAGTGCATGAAATACTGGATCTTTATAAAGAGAAAGGCGGTAGAGGCTTCATCCTCAAAGACAACATGGAAAAGGGTATCAATTACGTTAATTGGAAGTTTCTAAATTATATCTTCAGTTGAATGTGGGGTTCGACACATATGGCAAAGATGGACAAATGCTTGCATTTCTTCAGTTCGGCTCTTAATCCTTGTTTTTGAAATCCCAGTGGGACTTTTCAAAACTAGCTGTGGAATTTGGCAGGGAGATCCATTGTCCCCTTCTCTTTTATCTATCATAGCTGATTCCTTGAGCAAACTGATGAATCAGGAATTGCAGGAAGGTCTCATTCAGGGAATGGGGATGGATAACGAAGAGGTGAGGGTTGCCCATGTTTAAATATGCTGCTAACATTCTACTTTTTGGGGAAACTCTCAGAGAAGTTCAGGCTTTCAAAGAAATTCTCCGATGCCATGAAATTGTCCCAGGGCAAAAGAAGAACATGGAAAAATGTAACATTGTTGGTGTGAATATCGAAGATTATTAAGTTCTTGGGCTGGCTCAGGTTATCGGTTGTACAGTTGCTAAGTCTCCAATGAATCACCTGGGTATTTCTTGCTGTCTGAGCAGACCCTCAAATCAGGTCTGGGATGACATTGTCGAAAGAATTTGGCAGAAGCTAGTGGTGGAAAAGCAAGCTATTATCATTAGGAGGGATGCCAATTGAGATACAGGCAGTTCTATTAACATACTGGTGTATGTCCTATACATTTTTAAATATCCGTGCATGATTGTTAATAAGGTGGAATTTATCAAAAAATAATAATAATAATAATAAAGGAAAAAAAAAAAAAAAAAAAAAGAAAGAAAGAAAGAAAGAAGAAGTTTATTTGAAATGATAATGGTGACAAATGAAGATACCACTTGGTTGCACAGGGAAATGTATGTAAGCAAAAAGAGCTAGAAGGATTAGGGATCAGGTTTTCTAGACATGTAACTTGGCAATCAGTGCTGGAAAATTAGATTAATAGAGGAAACTCTTCCAAAAAGGCTCCTCATTGCTGAACATGGCTTTTCAGAGAACAGCCAAGACATCAAGGTAGTGAATCGCAGAAATTTTCTGATATTTGGAGTGACGTATCATCAGTCTATTACAGCTTCATCACACATATCAGATATAAAGTGGGTTCTGGGAATATATCCGTTACTGGGACGACTGGTGGTGCAGCAACATGCCTCTTTGCATGAAATATGAAGTATCTGTATACGAAAGCTTCAAATAAAGGTTGACTGTTCAGGTTTTCTTTCAAAGAGTTGTTGGAAACTGGTTTGGGCTCTGTAATTCTGTTGAAGCCTGAGTGAAGAAGAGATCATGTTGTTGACTGATATGCTTTATCAGTCGGAGAAGTTTATATCCCTCACTCTGGTGAGGATAGAAAATTGTAGGCTATGGTACCCAATGGTTATTTTTTCTATTTGCTCATTCTTCAAGGCAGTATTTGGTGGGAGTAGGTAGGTTATGGAATGCCCATCAGCATTGTTAGACAGAACAGTCACAATAGATCATTTATGGAGCAGAGGTCACGCTATTCCAAACAGGTGCTCAATGTGTTATGTTTCAGATGAATCAGTATCTCATCTTTTCACTCACTGCATCTTTGCCAGGAAAGCCTGGGTTGCTTATTGAGTGTTTTGGAGTTGAGTGGTGATGGCGAAGCCAGTGGAAGGCCTGATTTCCAGGTGGCATAATCCTGCTGTTGGTCCAATAGGTCGGTTGCAACAGAGGTTATTGGTCAAGGTTACTCTTTGGAGCTAGTGGCTGGAGAAAAAGAATTTCCCACAGAAAACAAAAAAAAAAAAAAAAAATGTTTCAATTGCTTCTATTATGAGGAAAATCAGTGGGCTGGTTATGGATTGGAGCAGAGTTGACAAGTTGTGAAAGGTATACGTTCGAGTCCAAAGATCGGCGGTGATGCCCTCGGGGCTAGCTGGTGTAGGTGGAGTTGTCAGGAATTGTGGGGATGAATCAACGATGGAGTTCAGTGGTCTGTTGGGTGTTATTGCAAATAATTAAATTAGCAGTCGGTCATAATCACAGTGCAACCATTATTGAAGATGATTCCAGCAATGCCATTGGCTGGGTAAAATCTGGTAGATGCCTATGGAAGATTGCAAATTTCGTTGAGGCTAGAGATCTCTGCAAGAGTATCAAGGTTTCTTTCTTTCACATTCTAAGGGAAGCAACTTTTTGGTGGATTTATTGGCAAAATAATCAATCCGCATTGCTTTTATGAGATTAGAATTGTTCCTTTTCTTCTTTCTTTGGGTGATTTTTGTGTTAGTTTTGCTGTTGCTGTTTGGGATTGTTGTCTTAGCATTCTTTTATTTTGCTTTCTATAAAATCCAACTCAAATTTCATGCAACTTGAGAACCTCTGAAATTGGGTGCAAAAGAATCTGTGAGGGAGAATATGGAAAAGAAAAGAAAAACCCTTTAACTTGTCAAATAAAACTACTCCCATGCAATCCTAACATGAGTTGCAATTGGAAGGAAAAAAGAAGAAGTCAGGAATAGATCATGAAAGTCAATACCTCTTGAGGTTGGTCTTAAGAGGCTGACTCTTGCATGTCAATAGAAACTCCTGCTCCTCCATTCAATATGATCAGAGATCACTCTGTTCAGGGTTATCAGCTGAGTAAGACTTCAACCCTGATCTTCGTACTTCATAGATGAACTCTTATGTAAATGGAAAAAAATTAAGAAAAAAGAGCGCTTACCAAAAAAACTTGATGCACATGTGATCGCAGGCCGTCTCATGATTAAAAAGTGGTTTAAGTAAACTTCTCTTAATCATCAACATAAAATCGCGAGTGCTACTATTATGGTTTTTTTTTGTTTGTTTTTTTTTTTTAAACGGAGTTTGGTGAAATACAATCTCCTCTCCTTTAAATGTCGAACTTGGGTATGATGATTTGGACCCCTGATTAGATAAACATCCACCTGGATGACCCATAGCCTGATGGATTATGTTAGACAAATGGATGGTTAAAAGAGTAGCAAAAAATGTCATGGTCAAATTCACTGGACAAAAGGCACACTCATTGGATGTTGGAACACTGATAGTGTGATTTTCTGACTATGGACCATCCATGAGATTGCTCAATGAATCAATTATCCAGATCATGCAAGGGATGGTATTGGGGTTGAGGAGGCATAGTGATGTAGAGCGGGTCGCGGACAGTTTCGTGGCCAAGATGGATCAGAAAAGGCCCGGTCGACGACAGAAGTGATCCGGACCGTCGGACCTTAGATCAGGTGTATCTTGCAATCCGGAATGAGTTAGCTGACGTAAAATATATGATTTTGGCGTAGAACGAGCTACTTTAGCCAACCAACCCAACTACGCCGGGTTGTGACGCCCGGAATTGCGAAAAACCCCTGGATCGATGGTCGTTTCCCTGCTTTAATTTCGTTTTTACTATAAATAGTAAGTTTTAGTTTGGTTATAACTCTTCATCCGTCGGGCTTTAGGAGTTGCGACCAACGTGAAAAGAGCTTAGAATAATTAGGAGAACGGTTTGGTGAAGCCAAATAGGACACTTACTATTTTTTGCCGAAAACCTTGCGCACTAGTAGACATCACGACCGTCTATAAATAGTAAGTTCACTATTTATAGTAAGTCGCGGATTCTAGGAGTTTTAGTTGTAGTTTGATTCTGATTTCTTTCCCATTGCTTGGTACCCCTATTTAAAGGGTTGTGAACTCGTTTTTAGTTATTAATTAATCAAGTTCGAATTTATTAGAATTTATTTCTATTTCCTGCTTTCTTTCCTCGTGGATTCGAGAAGTCTCTGTGAGGAGTCCAGAGAAGCTCCGTGGATTCGGAGTAGTTATCCTCATCACGTTCATCCCTGCGTCACATAGAGTGCTTGTTTCATGGTAGAAAACGAGTCAAGTTATCATCTTTTATACTTACAAGGAGATTTACCAACATAAAATCACAAACGTCATATGGGTTGGTCTCCTTTGTCTTTACTGAAGAACGTCAGCTTTGAATCAAATCTCACAAGAAAATGAATGCATTTTAAACTATTAATTACTATAAGTTTAATGGACAACATAGTACTATAAATTTAATAGACAACCGTTTACTGCAGTCAGCTCAGCGTCTACTGTTGGAAGGACTGTAAACTGGTTTACGTAACATGGAACAGTGTCCAATTTACAAATGAAGCTTAAGCATATATTCAAAGAGTCTATTACAATTATGCTACATGAACCAAGGTTTTCAAAAACTGTTATGTAACAGCCGTTATGGCAAAATAGCCCGTAACAGCCAGTTATGGGGGTGCTACCATTTTTTTTTTTTCAAAAAAAAAGAAAAAAAAGAAAAGGCCATTACAGCCCTTATCGTAATGGTAAGAGTGATGGCTGTTACGGCCACCGTTATCATTATTGAATACCTTGACATGAACAAACATTAAGATGGAAAGCTTTCATGATATTTCTCTGGAGTGAACTGCACAACTAGATCCTTCTCCTTCACATTGGGTTATCTTACATTGGATGTGTTCCACAGTGCCAAATGGGCAGCCATCTTCCAGATATAATAAAGTGCTTGAAGGTCTATTCATGTGGTTTTTTTTTAGAGAACAAAAAATATTTATTGAAGACCGTGAAAGCATGAAAAAATACAGGAATCAAAAAGAAAACCAGGAGGAAAGATCAGCGTGCATATTCATGTGATATGGAGAATGGAAACCATCCTATCCATCGTGCCAAGCTGCGTGGACAACTGGAACTGCACTAAAAGGAATCCATCTTTCCAACATATGTACATATGCTGCTAAATGCATTGGATATTATTTTGGGCAGAAAATATCCTACCTGCCTGCTTATCTATGGACATCCAAATGCACCCCCTAGGAATGTTTGGGTGCCACTTAAAATTGAGTCCATCTCACTTTAGTTAATATTAATTACATGTTAGAGGTTGTAGTTAACATAAAACATTAGTGATACTACTATTCCCTTTAAAATAAATAAATAAATAAATAAATAAAGATCTCTAATTCATAATTTCGAGTAAATAAAATGAAGCGACACATTTTCAAGTGGCACCCAAACATGCCCTTTGGAGCTTCTATTACCCCCAAACCAAGAGTTTAGAAAGTCCATGCAGGATGCATTGGTCATCCATTGTTTTAAATAGTGAATAGCATATAGCGTAGGGTTCACTTCTCTAAAGCATGAGGCATAAGCTACATAGTGTTTAGCGTAAGCTATACGCTACTTCGATTATAATCAATGTTGCGCTTGGTTGCACCAATTGCATAATATTTTGCACCAAACTAGACTGATTTATAATGAAATTTCATATTATTTGGTGCAACCAACACAACTTAAAATAATAGGAAAGGGCAATGATTAAGTTTAAAGGTAAAGAAAGAGCAATGGAACTGATTTAATACCGTTGCATATGTTATTTTACCATAAGCATTGAAAAAGATTAACTATTTTTTTTATATTGAAAATAGAAAAAAGTTTTAATGTTGTAGTGAAAACTAACTTGTAATGTGAACTATGTAGCGTGTAGCGTATGCAAATTATCATGTAGCATAGGCTATGTGCAACTTAAAACTATTTTCATGAGCTACATAGAGTAAGCTACGCTACGTAGCATAAGCTACACACTACATGGCATAAGCTATTTAAAACATTAGGTTATCCTTGTTGTAGTGGAATTGAAGCATATGTCAACATTGGCGGTCGAGTATGCTTGACAGGCCCCATGGTTCTCTGTGGAAATAACTAAAAGAATCACAAAGCGCAAGGAGCACACATCTGTCCATGAAAGGTAGTTACTAGTTATACAATCATAAAGCGATGCTAATTTTCCTAAAACGAGCAAGATAAAACTAGCCTTGTACTGACAACCTTTAGGCTGCGTATGGATGCTTAATTGAAGCAATTGCAACATTTCAGTTTGATAGAGTGGAAATGAACAAAGCAAGGCCAGCAAAATTCCATTCATAATACAGGGCTAGCCCCAAAACCTTGGACTTCATTGCATTTGGGTTTGAGCCGATAGCTCAATGGTAGACAACCTGCATTCCAATACTGAGGTCTCAGGTTTGATGCCAGCTTACCTACCCAAAAAAGAAGTAGAAGATGCCCCAAAATAAAAACTACAGTTCAGGTCCAACCTATAGTTGCACAAAGCGTGAAGCAAAGCAGCAATAGATTTGGGTGTGGGAGCAGGGAAGTGCCTGAAGAAAAATGTAAACAAGTATAAATAGGTATGAAATATGAATCGGTAGTGGGAGCAGGACTCTGAAGTGTGATTGAAAGTGGGAGTGGCACCTACTTAGAAGCATACTGCAACAAAAGTTCAAACTGACATAAATGAAACTACAATCAGGGCGATCACTGTTACAATTCAAGGGCCCATTTGGACACTTGTGCAGAAGGTAGTTTCCACAAAAGGGGGTTTCAATTCGGTTGACTTGACACAAACTAATCAGATTGGTTTTCATTGGGTTGGCATTTTAGTGCATATTTTGTTGCGAGGGATGGTGAAACAGGGGTTTGCAAAGTGCATCCAAACGCACATAAAAAAAGCCCGGATTGGCTCACAAGGGGGTTTATACCTCAGACACTGCTTTGGAGTGTGCGTTGAAATGGGCTCCAATTGGAGCTCACCCCAGTTTGGTCATTTCCTCAATATTGGGTTATTGAGATTCAATTCATTTAGCATCCAAAACACAGCCTTAGTTTCAGAAATCTTCTGACACAAAATGCTTTTAGTTGCTTATAACATTTTGGAATTCTATGGGTTACCACACCTATGGAAAAAACAAAAACAAAAAAAAAAAAAAAAAAAAAAAAGAAAAGAAGAAGAAGAAGAAGCAAACAACAATGAGAAGGATCAGCATCTATTTCCATTCTAAAAGCATTACAAAATTGTATGGAGAAGACTCAAATCACAGCTTACGTCTACACATTCTTCTTAGAAATCTTCAATATCTGATCGACAACAAGGCCTGCGACAACCTCAGGTGAGAATCTCCTGATCATGTCCTCCCGAGCCTGAATTCCTTTCCGTCTAGCTTCCTCAGGATTGCTAATCACTTGCCTCATCAAACTCTCAGCTTATCGACAGATGGCTCAGCCCAAAGATGACCCTGGAACGGTCCTTCCATCACTTCACTCATATGGTCGAAAGGTAGTGGATACGCATTCTCCTCTGTCAAAAATTCAGTTGGGCCCGACCAGTTAGTAGCAATCACCGGAAGAGCCATTGACATGGCCTCCACAAGAGGCCGACCCCAACCTTCTCCCCTCGATGGAAGAACAAACGCATCGGCAGCCTTGTAGAGTTTAGGCAGATCAATCTGAGGTACATGGGTGTCAACCACATAAACTGGGGCCCACCCATCAAGAGGCTCCACTACATTAGAATCCTCAACAAACTTCAAAATCTTGCTTCCAAATTCCTTATCGGAGTGATAAGGATTTGTCAACAAATACAAAACAACCCCATCATGTTTGCAGAATTCTGTCAAGTAAGATCTCAATAACACATCCCATCCCTTCCTATACTCCCACTTAAAAATACTAAGAAACACAAGCTCTTTCTTCTCTGAATTCTGCACATGAGAGCCTAAGATCAGGCCCCCAGAGGGAAGATCCAACGCCTTGTGTTTCGATGGATTGAAGAAGCCCACATCAACCGGTTGGACCATCTTCACAACCTTGGATGGATCAACCCCACTCTGTACAAAACTGGACACATGAAAATCAGTAGGGACCCACACGGAATCCATCCGGTTACAACGTTTCACATGTTCAGGGCTAACCCGGTCAGTCTCGAACATGGTCCGACCAACAACAAACAATGGTGTCTCCTCGCCGTAGGTAGGTGGTGGGCATGGAAAAGTTTCAAAGAGAGGTGGGTACCAGGCTCCAGGCTCACTGTGGCAGATGACAACTGTTTCATCCAAATCGCATTCAGCTGCGTAAAGCTTCTGGGCCAGACTCCTGAGTTTTTGAGGCAACCCAATCCAGAAATCCAAGGATTCCTGATCCCCATGATGCTCAATCCTCAATCTAATTCTTGGGTATGATGATTCTTTCTTTCTTGCTAAATCCGATAAAGCGGTGATATAAGACCAGGCTTCCGAAGAGTAGCCGCCTCCAGAGAGGAAAGGGGCCATCCAAAGAAGGCAGATGGGAGAAGGCATGGAATTGGGTTTTTCAATTTTTTTTCCTTGTAGTTGAATGGTTGTTGTTTTTGTGAAGGTTTGAATGAGCATACGTAGGATTCTTGCTGGTTTTGATGATGGGAAGCTTGGTTTGAGAAACCTGTGATAGGATGTTGTGATTGTAGTTGTGATGTTGGGAAATTTGAAAGAGAAGAAAACGGCTAGAAATAGAATGAGAAGAGCCGATACCCATAATGCAAAGGATGGGTACTTTTGAGTCTGTTGTCGTTGTCGTTGTCGCTGTTGTGATGGTGTGCTTCTCTTGGGATTTGAGTCTTGTTGTTGCTGTGAATAAGAAGGCATAATGGTTATTGTTACTGTTGTGGGTGGAGGAGAGAGAAGCGGATCAGGAGAAATTGATAGTGGATTGTTGTTGTTGTTGTTGCTGTGACGGTGGGCATATTTTGTGCTTTGGCCGTCTTGTTGTTGTTGTTGTTTTTATGGGTGGACGGGAAAGAAGCAGATCAGGAGAAAGCGTAGGTTAGGAGAATTTGATGGTGGATTGCTGTTCTTCTTGACATGATGGTTGGCATCTCTTGTGCTTTGTTGTTGTTGTTCATGAAATGAGAGAGAGAGAGAGTTTCTTACCAAATAAAGAGAGAAAAGTTTAAACAATTTTTTATTCTTTTAGAAAGAGAACTCTTAACAACTTTGGAAAAAAGCTTTAGACAAAAATGCCTTTATGATTCTTCTTTTTATCTCCTCTTTTATTTTCCAAAAGAAATTTAAAAAAGACAAACAAATCAAAAATATATACTTTTGAAGTCTTCTTCCTTTTTTTGGTCTTCCTCATTTTTATATAAAAAAAATGATAAATAAATTAAAATTTTAACTAATAAGTAGAAAAATATTCTTAATCTACTTTAAAAAAGTGAGAAAATTAAAAAAAAATGAAAATAAAAATATTAAATAAATAACACAACCTACCTTTTTCTTTTTATTCTTCCTCTTTTTCTTCTTTAACATTTTTTCTGAAAAATAATAAATAAATTGAAAATTTAACTAATAAACAAGAATTTTTTTTAATCTCTTTAAATAAAAAAAGAGAAAAGAAAAGGAAAAAAGAAAATAAAATATTAAATAAATAAAACAAGAGTTTTTTTTTCCTACTGTACTTCTCACTTTTGAGCCATGTACCTTACCAAGCCCTTCCATACTTACCTTCCAAGAATACTCCCCTGCTATTAGGATGCACTCTCATCGGACCAAAGTGCCCCTACCTCTTCATTGACGGAGCTTCGAAAGTTACAACTCCTTCAAAAACTCTTTTTTTTTTTCTAATTCTTCTTTCCTCTTCCCGATCCTTCACCCTAGCAGAAAAAACCTCATTTTTTTAGATCTTCTCCTTCCTTTGTGACTGTCTACCCTATTAGTAAAACCCTCATTTTTCTGCTTTCTTCTCTCCCCTTTTATGATTGTCCACCTTAGCAGTAAAACTTCCATTTTCGGTATACCTTTCTTTGGTCATGAATACACGGAGCACCACACGTCGTTTTCGACTTTTGTCAACCCAAGATAGGATAAAAATGGTCCCCCCATCAAAGAAGCTTCGAATGACAAGTATATTTCAAATCCTTGACTTCATTATGTGGACTCCACCGTATTTTATATGATATATCCGCACGGTCCACAATCCAGTTATTTTAATATATATATATATATATGGTATGGCATGTCCCGATATGTAACGCCCCGGATTTTTGCCAACCTGGAGACAGACATCCTTAGGCAATGGGTCGATCCTAACACCTTATTAACTTCTCAAAAACTCAATCCGAAAGTCTAAAAATCGTTTTTTAACCCATTTCCTTCAAAATCTCACCTTTCAATACCTTATTCTTCAAATTTTTTAAAGTACTTTCATATTAGACATAAATCTTAAAGTTTAGGTGATGAAGAACAATACTTAAACTAAAAATTACTATAAATAATAAATAAATAAATAAAATAGGTTTTTGACCATTAACTTTTTAGAGTCTCATGAAATAAATAGGTTATTTTGATAGAGCAGTTTCTCCTACCCCAAAATCATATATTGCAAGTCACATAACTCATTCCAGTTTGTAAAATATACCCGTTTCAAATATCGGGTGGCGAAACCACCACCAGACAGAACAGCGAGTCGGCGATGACCTTGCCGTCCAGCGGGCCGGGCGGCCCGTTTTCTGCCCCGTTTTCTATAATTTTCAGCCCGACTTCAAAAAGTCATATCTCCCTCAATATAACTTCGATTTAGGTGATTCAAAAGTCAGATTGAAGCTCAATAAGTCTAGTTTCATATAAAAGTAAGTTTAAAAAATATATAATAAAAATTTTAATATAGTTAAATATATGTCGTTGTGACAACTATCCGAAAATCATTAGTTTGGACAGCTGCTGCTTCTAGAATTCTTAGAATTTTTCTGCATCACGAAATCTAATGAAATTTGGTAGAGATGAAGTAGACTTGATGATGAACTGCTAAAAAAATAATTAAAATAATATATTAACTAAAATTGTAAGAAAGGGGCGTAGAACTGCCATAGGACTATATTCTGTCGTTATTATGGCATAATTTAGTTAAGTACTAAAATGAATAATCAGTAAAATTAGCTTGAACCACTTAAGACCCAAAATCAGTAGAATCACTAATGTTATATTACCTAAAAACCTAGGATCAATCTCTAAACTCAGTTGCTCTCGGGAGTACATTGAAACTCCATATCAGACCTGGACCGCACGGCGAAAGTCCGATTACCACGAAACTATATGGTTATAACCGCCTTACTGGGCTTGACAACCATCTTAGAAATCAAATCCAGATAGTATCTAGAAACGCACAACGTGAACCCGGAGTGAAGTATGTGAGAAATGCGAATATCTTTAGAAAATGAACTCAGATTTAAGTGATTTGGGTCGTTCGCTTGCAAGCCAAATTTAAGGTTTCAAACCGTCAGAATTTGACCCAAATACACTCTCGGATCAGAAAATTTTCCTACACAGGTCAGTGTACTTGTGGCCCTGATCGAGTTAAGACGACCGTTGAACTGAAACTGGTCCGCCACGGTCAATCCACAAATTCAATCGAACTGAAAACTTAACCTAGCATAAATTCAATGTCAGGGAACTTTCTCGGAATGTATACAGAAAATGGGCCACCAGATGTGCTCCGTTGGAATGAAACGGCCGCAATTTGGCTATAACCTAAGTATACCATGGCCCTAGGGTCATTTTCATCAGTTCTGGGCCTATATAAGGGCCTAAACCCATCCCATTTCCATTCCATACGATTTCCTAACCCTAGGCGAGAGAAGAGAGAAAAGAGGAGAGAAATGTGAGGAGAAGTGAGGGAGAGTGAGAGGTAGTTGCTAGGATTCGATTCCGCCGCTCCACGTGTCGAATCGTCTCTTCCGTGTCACTACTCCATCGCTTTCAACTCCGTTTTGGGGTAAGAAATCCAAACCCTAATCTGTTTTAGGTATTCAAATAGGTAGATCGGCGAAATAGCTAACCTATTTCGTGATCCAGGTAGCCGTTGTGCCGTAGACAATGACCTAGTGTTCCAACTGAGCTCGGTACGAGTTTACCGGCGAAAGGTGCAGACTATAAACGTTTAGGTTATGGTTTTCAAGACTTGATTGCTATCACATGTACTTAGATACGACGTTTTTCGTGTATTACACATATATATGAACTATGTTGAATATAATGCATTTCATGTGTTTGTTGAAATGTTTGAATGAGTATGGAATTATGATTTATGGTTGCCATGTCTATTGATTAAGAATACATGATTGTTGTATATGTGGCAACTCTATTGCGAAAGGATTTGCTATAATATATGTTATAACTAATTTATTGCATATATGTCTATATGTGTAGCCTAAGTGTTTGATAAAATGCCTGAATGAGAAAATGCTTGGTGAAATGTATTTAATAAGGCCATTGAGATATGATTCTCAATTACCTTGTCTATAGTTACAGTTTCCTTCATGTAATCTATCTCGCTACTACATGATTTATGGATGAACGTTTATGTATGATAACATGTGTACCATGTGTTTGTTAAATTGCTCAAATGAAATTTATACTTGAATTGAATGTCACATGATGTTCTGACTATCACAGATGAATGCATTTTGTATTTGAGTATGATTGGGACTACTGTGTAGCCCGGGCAATCGGTAATGGTTCCCGTTTGAGTGGTCGAACTAGTCTCGCCACAGTGGATGAGTTCGAGGAATCCGAGTCGTACGCTAATTATCGACAGTGGCTAGGCCACGAGGAGTGCATATGCGCTCCATGTCGATTAACACAACGTACGCTCATACCAGTCGAGCTTGTCAAGTAACCTGATTGACCCAATGTATGTTCACCATGTATGGACGTTACTGCTTGAACCTAAGTACCAAACTTACCAGTAAAAGCCCATTTAACCTTGGTACCTCGATCCGCTAAGACTCATGAGCTGGCCATGGTGGTATGGGACACCGTGGTCGAGCCGTCGGCTTACGATGGAGTGACGAGCCTCCCCCTAGTGACCAGTGAGCAAACCAAACTCGTGACCCGAATACGGTGGTATAGGACACTGTATTCGAGCTGTCGGCCTGCGCTAAGGTGACGAGCCTTTCCGGAGTGACCTCGAGTATACACGAGGACTACACTAAGGTGACGAGCCTTGCCATAATGACCTTGAGTATAAAATAGGCCTACGATCAGGTGACGAGCCTCTCGTAGTGACCTTGAGTATGAATTAAGTCCACGTTGAGGTGACGAGCCTCCCGTAACAACCACTGGTATAAACTCGCGAACTTGCCTATTGTATGTGACTAACTAGGATTAACGACCCTAGATGGATCATTGTTTAGGAAATGATATAAGGGAGGTACCTTAGCTTCTCAATCCTGTCGTATGAATAAACCTAATTAAGAACTTGGCTAATCACGTACATGCACCGCATTTGCATGTGCCTTTGGCGTTGGAGTTGAGCACAGAGGAAGGGGTGCATGCCGCGATCGTGAGATGATGTCGCAGAGAGAGTGCAGGCGAGGGCATGCATCATTATAGCATATCATCCCTGCATTAATAAGAGTACTTAGGACATGATTGTTGTACTGCTTTATTATTACTGCTTGACTGAATTGATAACATGTTAACCTTTGCTTTATAGTTCCACTGAATTAGTTCCTCATTCCCACCTGGGACGGTGCTTTAAAACACCACCCAGACTCTAGTTTAGATGCAGGTAATGACGGGGTCTATGCAGCTGAAATGGACTTCATAGGCGAGGAGGGAGAGTTCTCCTACGTTCAGCTCTCAGGCAGGTCTACGTAGACCTCGTGCTGATTCAACGGGATTACAGGGATTTACGGATTAGTTGGACATTTACATTTTGGTATTTTGTATAATTTGACACAAAACTTGTATATATTCAGCCCTGTTACATATTCATAATCTCGGGATTTAAAACCACTTATATACTTTATATATCTATTACAGTCTTCCGCTTGCTCAATTTAGTTATCACTGGAGTATGATATGCTGTTTTAGTATAATCTCACTCATGTTCGAATGTACTCATCATAATCATCATAATCTATGTTGCATAAGTGATGTGTTGGAACTCGGGAGTTGAGTTTTGCTCAACCCCCGATTTTCAGGGCGTTACAAGATGGTATCAGAGCATGATTTGGATTAAACTGGACCTGAGTTATGGTAACATGACGCACTCTGATTTAGGAAGGGGGCGATGGAATTTAGAGATGACATTAGGATCCCAAGATTTCGTCGACAGGCGAGACCGAATACTGTAATTTAGTCCACAACGTATCTTCGATCACATGAATCGACCTAGGTTGTCTCTAGGCCGTCAGTCGACAAGTTTGAGTCGTTAGTTGATGAATTCCAAACCTGAAACGGATCCAAATGGCGCGAAAACTAAGAATTTCAGAGCGAAGTAATGAGATAACTAGGATCTTGGGAATGAGGATTATATAAACCACAATGACCATTAAATGTTGGGACATTTAGAGTTTTGGACCTAGAGTTGGTACTCCTAGATTTCGAAAGATCTGACAATATAGGAAACCTAATAAATTAATAACGTGAACCCTATGACCTCTCTAGCTGGTATGGGCATATGTGAAGTGTTCGAGCACAATTACATTCAAGTTCGGGCAACTCAATTCCAAGCAGACAACTTTTGACTCTAAGCGATAAAACAATTTCTTGTATTAGAAATGGTATGAAATCATCTAGCGCATAAGCGTAGACTTTGGATTACAACTATTGGATTACCGCTACTCATAAGTTATGACTGGGCTACTGGTTATACTAAGGAAGGTAAAAGACTAATTATGCTAAGATAATTGAAAGATAGACTTAGTTAGTTGGCTTGATTAGGTTGGAGTAAGACCTCATTCCTTCGTCGGATCCCCTTGATACTTATAAGCTTCTTTAAGTATCCGGCTCAGAACCACTACACAACTTTCCTTCCGTGTTGGCCCGACCACTTACAACCAAACATTTGTTTCTTTCGCCTTTGAGAAGTGTTAAGAATATATAGCCGATAGAGATTTTTTCTTTTTAGGCCTAAGAAATTTCTCAAATGGGCAACAGACAGTTAGGAATAGGGTCCCGAGTCATAGACCATTCTGGCATCCATATTGTGCGTATGAACTTAGAAAGATAGTCTGTCGTTAACGTATTTTGTCCAAATTCCATATGTACTAATAATATATAGATTATATTATGATATTAAACTGGACATGATTAAAAAAGGGTAAGTCGGGACCGTAGTAAAAGACCTTCTTTGGTAAAATTAGGAATCTTGCCACAAACTCACACCCGTCCCTGGAATCAACCACAACACCCATCATTTTTAGCTCCTTTCTATGACCATAGGTACTAATGCCTTAGCACACATCATCGATTGAAGGAAGACCAATGTACTGGGAGATCGTATCTCATTTCATGTCAAGGATAGGTCCTAAATTACAACTTGTTCCGACATACGGATCAGGACATAGATCCTTGAGCCTTGAGAGTGAAAATAATTTTTAAGGGGGGTAGAACATTATGAGCCCAATCTACTTAGGTCGGCTAATGCATCCGTTTGATCAAAGTGGCGCAGCGGAAGCTTGGTGGGCCCCTGCCCCACTAGCCTAGGATCGAAGGAAATTGATCCAGGTTAGACGAAAGGTTAGGTCACTAAATGTCATTAAATAGGAGCTGAACCTTCCTTAGAATGTCAACAATGAAATTACTGGAATAACAACAATTAGAGTTTAAGTATTAAACCAATTTGTAGTAATGGATATGAGCTGAATTACAATAGTTGAGGTTAGTGTATCCACAAATTCACTCGTTAAATACGAACATAATAGAAGCCCTGGCCAACTCTATACGATTAGAAACCCTTTTAGGATGATCTATTAAGGTGTTTATTAATCCCTACCTTGGACATAGATTAAGACGAGGACTCTCTAGACTAAGACCCAAAGGGCAACCTTATAAATAGGAAATTTGAACCTTTCAGTGATGGGCATTCCCTAAGCTTTTAGAGTGATCGGACTACGAAGTTACTGAAATATACAACTACGAAGCATTCGCGGCTTGACCCAATTCTCAATCTTGGGCGACTACCAATGGACTCACTACTTTGACCAAGCAGAAGACCAGGATCTACCAGGACTAGGAAGGGATACGACGAGCTTTCTACCCTGGTCAGGTAGGTGATCGATGTATCGGGATCAAGCCCACTACAACCGTCTCTCCGTATTGGTCGACCATTGAAAACAAATATCTTACTCTAAATAGATAAGAATCGTCGTCAAGACTCCAAATAGATAAAGAAATAAATTATAGCAAACCATCAGGGTATAAGCAAGAGATAAAGAGATAAGTTTTTAAGGGGGTAGACTAAAACGTACCAGACTAGCATAGACAGTATGCACCCTACCACGTATATAAACTTGAAATCAACAAAACTTAGGCAAAGGAAATAATAAAATCTTTACTTATTACCCTTAGCCAATTTCGGTGTCGAAATTATTTTTAAGAGGGGTAGATTGTAATGCTCTGGATTTTTGCCAACCTGGATATAGACGTCCTTAGGCAATGGGTCGATCCTAACACCTTATTAACTTCTCAAAAACTCAATCTCAAAGTCTAAAAATCACTTTTTTAACCCATTTCCTTCAAAATCTCACCTTTCAACACCTTATTCTTCAAATTTTTTAAGTACTTTCATATTAGACATAAATCCTAAAGTTTAGGTGATGAAAAAATAATACTTAAACTAAAACTTACTATAAATAGTAAATAAATAAATAAAATGGGTTTTTGACCATTAAATTTTTGAAATATCACAAAATAAATAAGTTATTTGGATAGATAATCTTCTCCTACCCCAAAATCATATATTGCAAGTCACATAACTCATTTCAGTTTGCAAAATACACCCTTTTGAAATATCAGGTGGCGAAACCACCACCAGACAGGACAGCGAGTCGGCGATGGCCTTGCCATCCAGCGGGCCGGGCGGCTCGTTTTCTTTAAATTTCATCCTGACTTCAAAAAGTCATATCTCCCTCAATATAACTTCGATTTAGGTGATTCAAAATCCATATTGAAGCTTAATAAGTCTAGTTTTATATAAAAATAAGTGAAAAATATAATAAAAATTTTAATATAGTTAAATATAGGTTGTGTGACAACTGTCTGAAAATTATTAGTTTGGACAACTGCTGCTTCTAGAATTGTTAGAATTTTTCTACGATACAAAATCTAATGAAATTTGGTAGAGATGAAGTAGACTCGATGATGAACTACTAAAAAAATAATTAAAATAATATACTAATTAAACGTGCCAGAAATGGGCGTAGAACTGCCCTAGGACCATATTCTGTCGTTATTATGACATAATTTAGTTAAGTACTAAAATGAATAATCAGTAGAATTAGCTTGAACCACTTTCTATACGAACTATAAGACCCAAAACTAATAAAATCACTAATGCTACATTACCTAAAAACCTAGGATCAATCTCTAAACCCAGTTGCTCTCGGGAGCACATTGAAACTCCGTATCGGACGTGGACGGCATGACGAAAGTCCGATTAGCACGAAACTATACGGTTATGACCACCTTACTAGGCTTGACAACCATATCGGAAATCAAATCCAGATAGTATCCAGAAACGCACAACTTGAACCCGGAACGAAGTGTGTGAGAAATGCGAATATCTTTAGAAAATGAACTCAAATTTAAGTGATTTGGGCCGTTCGCTTATGATCCAAATTTAAGGTTTCAGACCGTCAGAATCTGACCCAAATACACCCTCGGATCAGGAAAATTTTCCTACACAGGTCAGTGTACTTGTGGCCCTAATCGAGTGACGACGACCGTTGAACTGAAACTAGTCCGCCACGGTCGATCCACAAATCCGATCGGACTGAAAACTTAATCTGGCATAGATCCAATGTTAGGAAACTTTCTCTGGACCGTATACAGAAAAGGGTCCTCCAGATGTGCTCCGTTGGATGAAAACGGCCGCTATTTGGCTATAACCTAAGTATACCATGTCCCTGGGGCCATTTTCATTAGTTCTTGGCCTATATAAGGGCCTAAACCCACCCCATTTCCATTCCATACGATTTTCCTAACCCTAGGAGAGAGAAGAGAGAAAAGAGGAGAGAAAGGTGAGGAGAAGTGAGGGAGAGTGAGAGGTAGTTGCTAGGATTCGATCCCGCGCTCCACGTGTCGAATCGTCTCTTCCGTGTCATCACACCGTTGCTTTCAACTCCATTTTGGGGTAAGAAATCCTAACCCTAATCTATTTTAGGTATCCAAATAGGTAGATCGACGAAATAGCTAACCTATTTCATGATCCAGGTAGACGTTGTGCCGTAGACAATGACGTAGTATTCAAACTGAGCTCGGTACGGGTTTACCAGCGAAAAGTGCGGACTATAAATGTTTAGGTTATGGTTTTCAAGGCTTTCAATGTCAGTTAATGATTTATGACTGACATGATTGCTATCACATGTACTTAGATACGACGTTTTTCGTGTATTACACATATATATGAACTATGTTGAATATAATGCATTTCATGTGTTTGTTGAAATGTTTGAATGAGTATGGAATTATGATTTATGCTTGTCATGTCTATTGATTAAGAATACATGATTGTTGTATGTGTGGCAACTCCATTGCGAAAGGATTTGCTATAATATATGTTATAACTAATTTATTGCATGTATGTCTATATGTGTAGCCTAAGTGTTTGATAAAATGCCTGAATGAGAAAATGCTTGGTGAAATGTATTTAATAAGGCCATTGAGATAGGATTCTCAATTACCTTGTCTATAGTTACAGTTTCCTTCATGTAATCTATCTCGCTACTACATGATTTATGGATGAACGTCTATATATGATAACATGTGCACCATGTGTTTGTTAAATTGCTCAAATGAGATTTATACTTGAATTGAATGTCACATGCGGTTCTGACTATCACATATGAATGCATATTGTGTTTGAGTATGATTGGGACTACTGTGTAGCCCAGGCAATCGGTAATGGTTCCCGTTTGAGTGGCCGAACTACTCTCGCCACAGTGAATGAGTTCGAGGAATCCGAGTCGTACGCTGATTATCGACAGTGGCTAGGCCACGAGGAGTGCATATGCGCTCCATGTCGATTACCTCAATGTACGCTCGTACCAGTCTAGCTTGTCAAGTAACCCGATTGACCCAATGTATGTTCACCATGTATGGACACTGCTGCTTGAACCTAAGGTACCAAACTTACCAGTAAAAAGCCCGTTTAACCTTGGTACCTCGATCCGCTAAGACTCATGAGGTAGGCATGGTGGTATGGGACACCATGGTCGAGCTGTTGGCCTACGCTAGGGCGACGAGCCTCCCCGTATTGACCAGTGAGCAAACCAAACTCGTGAGCAGAATACGGTGGTATGGGACACTATATTAGAGCTATCGGCCTGCACTAAGATGACGAGCCTTTCCGGAGTGACCTCGAATATACACGAGGACTGCGTTAAGGTGACGAGCCTTGCCGTAGTGACCTTGAGTATAAAATAGGGCTACGATCAGGTGACGAGCCTCTCGTAGTGACCTCGAGTATGAATCAAGTCTACGCTGAGGTGACAAGCCTCTCATAGCAACCACTGGTATAAACTCGCGAACTTACCTATCTTATGTGACTAACTAGGATTGACGACCCTAGATGGATCATTGTTTGGGAAAGGATATAAGGGAGGTACCTTAGCTTCCCAATCCTGTTGTATGAATAAACCTAATTAAGAACTTGGCTAATCACGTACATGCACCGCATTTGCATGTGCCTTTAGCGTTGGAGTTTAGCACAGAGGAAGGGGTGCATGCCACGATCGTGAGATGATGTCGCAGAGGGAGTGCAGGCGAGGGCATGCATCATTATAGCATATCATCCCTACATTAAGTACTTAGGACATGATTGTTGTACTGCTTTATCATTACTGCTTAACTGAATTGATAATATGTTAACCTTTGCTTTATAGTTCCACTGAATTAGCTACTCATTCCCACCTGGGACGGTGCTTTAAAACACCACCCAGACTCTGGTTTAGATGTAGGTAATGATGGGGTCTATGCAGCTGAAATGGACTTCATAGACGAAGAGGGAGAGTTCTCCTACGTTAAACTCTCAGGCGGGTCTACGTAGACCTCGTGCTGATTCAACGGGATTACAGGGATTTACGAATTAGTTGGACATTTACATTTTGGTATTTTATATAATTTGACACAAAACCTATATTTATTCAGCCCTGTTACATATTCATAATATGGGGATTTAAAATCACTTATATACTTTATATATCTATTACAGTCTTCCGCTTGCTCAATTTAGTTATCCCTGGAGTATGATATGCTGTTTTAGTATAATCTCACTCATGTTCGAATGCACTCATCATAATCATCATAATCTATGTTGCATAAGTGATGTGTTGGACTCAGGAGTTGAGCTTTGCTTGACCCCCGATTTTCAGGGCGTTACATGATAAATGAGCAAATTCATTACTCAAATGGCCTACATTGAGGCTTTTTAAAATAAAGAACGAAGTCCGATGCGAAACTGAACAAAGACCGAGTGAAATAGACCGAGGACCCACCGAGTTAAATAGACCGCGAACTGAATTAAATCTACCACGAACTAAGTTAATTTGACCGCGAAGTGAATGGAATTGACATCAAACTAAGTTAAAATGACCGCGAACTGAGTTAAAATGATAGCGAACTAAGTTAAATTGACCGCAAACTGAGTTAAATTGACTGAGAACTGAGTTAAATTGACTCAAAACTGCTTGAAATTGACATCTTGACCGAGAACTATGTGAAATTGACCGATACCACTTGAAATTGACTGATAACTATGTGAAATTGACCGATAACTACTTGTCACTCACTTATTGGTCAGTTTAACTTAGTTCGCAGTCAATTTAACTTAGTTCGCGATCAATTTAACTCAATTTACAGTCAATTTCTCTAACTTAAGCTTGTTTGCGATCAATTTCACGATGTTCGCGGTAAATTTAACAATGTTCATCGTCAATTAACTCAGTTCTCGGTCAATTCTACGTTGTTCGCGGTCAATTTAACTTAGTTCAAGATGTTAATTTGAAGTAGTTATCGATCAATTTCACATAGTCCCCGATCAATTTCAATTAGTCCCCGATCAATTTCACTTAGTCTGTGGTCAAACACAATCAGTTCGCGGTCAATTTAACTCAGTGGGCGGTGAATTTCAGTCAGTTCGCGGTCAATTTCAATAAGTTTGCGGTCAATTTAACTTAGTTTGTGGTCAATTTCAGTTAGTTTGCGGTCAATTGAAGTGATTTCGCAGTCTACTTCACTCACTTTGCGGTCAATTTCACGATGTTCTTAGGCCAAAATGCAACATGTAACTCAAAAAATTAACCGATAACTGAGTGAAATTGGCCACAAACTTGTTGAATTTCACCTATGAGTCGGCTACTTTGACTTGGAATTTGTCAAAATGACTAATAACTGCTTGAAATTGACTTCTTTTTTACTGAGAACTTGCAGAAATTGACTTACAACTTCATGAAATTGACTGATAAATGAGTGAAACAGGCCGCAAACTTGTTGAAATTCACTTATAAGTTGGGCACTTTCACTTGGAACAGCATTACTAAACCTCGAGAAGGGCACAAGCCCATATGGCAGTATGAACAGGTAATGATGTCATTGCAAGTAATCAACGTTGTGTATACCCATTTCTATTATTTCTCTAATGATATCTTATCTTGTCAAACATGGACAGGCATACATACCAGTCAACCATGCCAGCAGTCATTCGTACCTTATGGTCATCCACCCTCAAGATCAAGAAATCGTTATTCTCAACAGTTTATATTCGAGGGCAATCAGTTGATACAGGGAACATATCGAGATGATGAAGGAGGGCTTGCCTATAATATTCTATACCAAAGCAGACGAACGGATATAATTGCGGTATATTTGTCATGAAATATATTGACATTTTATATAGCGATCGAATTTTGTCAGGCACAGACTTGCGGAAATTCACTCCCATCTTTAGGAATTCAATAGCCTATGATTGGCTGACTGTCCACAAAAGATGATATATTTGTCTTAGGCATGAGTGGAATGGAAAATTTTTGTGAAATGTTGTAATTTGTTATAAATGATATCTTGTAAAACATTCAAGGTGAAATGATGTAATTTGTTGTAAATGATGTCTTGTATATTTTGTTGTAAATTTGTAGTAAATGATGTCTTATTAATAGTGATTTCATTATGAATGGTGATTTGTTTGTGTATTAGTTAATTTCATCTACTTCGTAGTGAATTTCCTTCACTTCGCGGTCAATGTCCTTCACTTCGCGGTGAAATCCATTCAATTCATCTACTTCACGATGAATTTCCTTCACTTCGCAGTCAATTTCCTTTAATTCGCGGTGAATTTCACTCATGTCGCGGTGAAATCCATTTAATTCATCTACTTCACGGTCAATTTCCTTCAATTCGCGGTGAATTTTACTCATTTTGTGGTGAAATCCATTCAATTCATCTACTTTGCGGTCAATTTCCTTCAATCGTGGTGAATTTCACTCATTTCTCGGTGAAATCAATTCAATTCCTTCACTTCATGGTGAATTTCATTCACTTTGCAGTGAATTTCACTCATTTCATGGTGAAATCCATTTAATTCCTTCACTTCACGGTTTCCTTCATTTCGTGGTGAATTTCACTCATTTTGCGCTGGAATCCATCCAATTCATCTACTTCGCGGTGAATTTCCTTCACTTCGCAGTTAATTTCTTTCAATTTGCGGTCAATTTCACTCATTTCGCGATGAAATCCATTCAATTCATCTACTTCGCGGTGAATTTCCTTCACTTCGCGGTGAATTTCCTTCAATTCGTGGTGAATTTCACTCATTTCATGGTGAAATCCATTCAATTCCTTCACTTCGTGGTCAATTTCCTTCACTTCGCGGTCAATTGCCTTCACTTCGCAGTGAAATCCATTCAATTCATCTACTTCATGGTGAATTTCCTTCACTTCGTGGTGAATTTTCTTCACTTCGAAGTAATTTTTAAGTGCCTGCATATCATCCACCACATAGCCAGAGTATCAAAGTTTTTCACAGAATAAAATGCATTAGGTTTCTGACAACTAACTTTCCAACTGGGGGATTTGTGGAGCATGGTCCATCTGGGCCCTCAAATGGTCTATGATCAATGATCATGGGCCCACTTGTAAGAAAGGTGCACGTGGGATTGAAGAAATTAGCCCTTGCAGTGCAACTTTGATTATGGTGGTCCAAGTTAGGTGGACCAATCAGTACTGTTTTCCTTTTCATGAATAATAAGATGTGTACATTGATAAACAAAACATCACCACCTAGAGATTCTCTGCTTTCTAAGATGGACCATAACTGGTCTATTTTTAGAAGAGAAGCTTTGATACTCTATTAACCTTCACGGTGAATTTTACTTACTTCGCGGTCAATTTCATTCATTTCGCGGTCAATTTTATTTACTTCGCTGTCAATTTCAATCAGTTTGCAGTGAATTTCATTCACTTCGCTGTCAATTTCATTCACTTCGTGGTCAATTTCACTTTGTCATCGGTCAATTTCACTTCATCATCGGTCAATTTCACGATGTTCGCGGTTAATTTCAATCACTTCACGGTCAATTTCATTCACTTCGCGGTCAATTTCAATCAGTTCGCGGTCAATTTCATTCACTTTGCGATCAATTTCAATTAGTTCGTGGTGAATTTCATTTACTTCATGGTCAATTTCATTCACTTCACTCAATTTATGATGAAGTTCATTCACTTCGCGGTGAATCGCATTCACTTCGCAGTGAAGTGAATGAACTTCGCGGTGAATTTCATTCACTTCACTCAATTTGCGATGAAGTTCATTCACTTCACGGTGAATTTCATTCACTTCACTCAATTTGCGGTGAATTTCATTCACTTTGCGTTGAATTTCCTTCACTTCGCGGTGAATTTCATTCACTTCACTCACTTTGCAGTGAATTTCATTCACTTTGCGGTCAAATTCATTCACTTCGTGGTCAATTTCACTTTGTCATCGGTCAATTTCACTTCGTCGTCGGTCAATTTTACGATGTTCGCGGTCAATTTCAGTCACTTTGCGGTCAATTTCATTCACTTCACAGTCAATTTCAATCAGTTCACGGTCAATTTTATTCACTTCATTCACTTCGCGGTGAATTTCATTCACTTCGTAGTCAATTTCATTTACTTCGTGGTCAATTTCATTCACTTCACTCAATTTATGATGAAGTTCATTCACTTCGTGGTGAATTTCATTCACTTCGCGGTGAATTGCATTCACTTCGCAGTGAAGTGAATGAACTTTGCGGCGAATTTCATTCACTTCACTCAATTTGCGATGAAGTTCATTCACTTCACTCAATTTGCAATGAAGTTCATTCACTTCGTGGTGAATTTTTCTCACTTCGTGGTGAATTTCATTCACTTCACTCACTTCGCGTGAATTTCATTCACTTCGCGGTAAATGTGCCGTAGGCAATCGGCATCCCTGTTAGTAGCCACATAGCACTGTTGGGCCCACATAGCACTATCATGTTGGGATAGCCACATGGCACTGTTGTCGGATATTTGGGCAGAATATGGAAACAACTCTATCATCCCAGTGGTTATGTGCGGCAGTTCTTCATTTTAACACTAACCCATGTGGTACCTACTTCCCATTGTCCAGCGGCACACATGTTAGAATCTGAGCCCTTCATCTGGAAGGGGGTAGACTTTGAACATGCCCCTGACAAAAAATATTGATGATTGGCTGATCAGATAGAAGCAAAATGGGTGGTTAGAAAAATAAGTGTATTAATATCCCTGTTTTGGCCATAACATTCCCTATCCGATGAATGGTCCAGATTTCAGATATGTGTGCGACTGGGCGGTAGGAACTAAGCACCGCATGGGAGATATCATGCGGCCCTCCATCGTATGAAAATGACCTGTGTTCTGTGGATAAATGTACTAGAGTAGCTGTCAAGCATGTATGAAGCTTTATACGAATGCACCTTGTTGAAACAGGACCATCGAATATTTTTTAACTGCCCAATAAATGTTCACTGATCTGATAGTCAGATAATCAATTAAGTTTAATATTTTGGTTGAGGATACATCTAAACTAGAACCATCATTTAGATAGTTTAATTTAACTTAGTTGTCTGTCATGTATGCAATTTCTGAGTAATTTCTATATGCCTACGTATCATCATGTTGGATGAATGGCGTGGATAAGGGATATACATCATGTTGGGCCCACATAACACTGTCAGTAGCCACCTGTAGGCAATCGGCGTCCCTGTTAGATGCATGATTTCAAGTGATGGGACCCACAAAACTTGCTGACGTCAATGGGACCCACGGATGAGACCCATTGCTGACGTCAATATAGTAGCTATCCACACACCAACCAATCTGCTTCCGCACATCGTAGACCGGGCGACAGTGCCGGTTCGACGGTAGTGCTGTTGTGAAATAAATGCAAAATATAAGCATTTTGGTCTGGTAAAAGTGCGCCCGTACATATGGGACTTAGTTTGGGAAAGTAAGTGTTCACAACCCCAAGTGTAGGGTCATGATGTAGTAATAACTCCTGAGAACGAGGTCAAATCCACAGGGACTAAACTTATACGTATTCTGAAAAGAACTAGAACTAGAACTAGAAAAAGATCTAAATTTAAATATGGAATAAAAGAGAGTAATTGTGAAGGATTTATCAAATATCAAAAGTGAACTAGAGCACCAAGGATTCACTTGCAGTGATCAGGGAGTCCTCTTGCTTGATTCGAGTACCACAATTAGAATTGGAGTCCTCTCTTATCCAATTAGAAGATATAACAATTAAGATCAAATCTGAACTTTCCTTGACCTAATTATCAATAGAGGAGAATTGTAATAATTGGAAGGGATTCCACACCAAACCATGCCCATGGGACGATGGCCAACAACAGGATTTACCAATCTCACAATATCAAAATTAGGAAAAGAAGATACTCAAAGCTATTGCAGATCTACTGTATTTTGAGTCACAATAAACCATTAAAAACTGAAAGTATTCTTTAAAATATCAAATTATAATCAAAGAAGGTTCAACATAAACATGAATCAAAGTAAGAAAAACATCCCATCACACTACACGCTTCACCTCTTAGCCCCAGCTAAGAGGTTTAGCCAACCATAGACATGATTGGACCAAAGTCACTTAAGAAAAACATGAAAACAACTAAGGAAGAAGAAAAACTCTTGGCGACGGCTTCTCCACTCTTTTACTCAACTCCTTAAACCCTAAAAGATGCCTAGGAACATCATAGGGAGTTCTATTTATAGTTGTGGAACTCCAACTTTCGCACCTAGTTAGAAAACTCTAGAAACCACATCAAATTTACGTAGTTTGTTAAAATAGACTTCACTCTGCGCAGTTTCTCAAAATAGACTTCATTTTGCACAATTTCACGGAATGACCCAGAGTTTCAGAATATGCTTTTTCAAGATGATTTCAAAATTCTTTTTCTTCACTTTAAATCTTTGATTCTCTTCATTCCTCACTTGGTTTTCTTGGATCTTTGGTATGTGAATTCTTCAATTTTAGTCTCCTAAGATCCATCCCTTGCCTTGGTGATTCTTGAGCATCAAATCCATGCTTTTAGCACCCTTTTCAATCCAAGCTCTTAAATTCACCTTGCAACACAAACACGAGTAAAATAGAACATTAAGCATTATCATCTTCATAAAATCAAGATATAAATGAGGGATAATATGCAATATTTGACCCTCAATAGTAAGTTTGGAGGAGTCTAGGAAGGTGGGTGGCTTAAAAGTGAGGAGTACAGTATGAAAAAACTCATAAAATAACATACATTCTAATTTTTCTTCTTCCCCTTTTTTCCTTATGAAAAACTGATAAATAAATTTCAAAATTAATTAATAAATAAATAATTTTAATCTTTTTAAATAAAAAATGAGAATGAAATTTAAGAAAAAAATGTAACAACAATGAACCACGATATCTGCAGTGTACGAAGAGAGAATAACGACTTCCACAATGTACCAACAGTAAATAGCGACCTTTGCAATATACCAACGGTAAACAACGATAAACAACGACCCTCACAGTATACCAAAAATAAACAATGACCCTTGAAGCGTATCAAAAGAAAACAACGACCCCTACATTGTACTAATAGCAAATAGTGATTCCGATGTGTACAAATAGATAACAAAATCTCCTGCAACGTACCAATAAAGAATAACGACCCCACTACGTACTAATAATGAACAACAACTGTAAGACCCGTACCTTAGTCCGTACCATTCCGTAGATTCCATCATCCTCCCTGTCGAATTCCGGCAACCCTCGACTTGTATCCGACGTTTGCGCGCTATCCTAAGCCGAGTCCTGCATACCAAAGTCGGCTTGACCCGAAACTTGTATTTCCAACGCCACGTCTCGTGCGCCAATCCGGCACTTAGATCATAAGATGTGGACCATGAATTATTATGGTCGTGGACCGCATATTGTGGGACCCATCTATTCCATGTGGCACCAATCCGTAGGTAATTATGAGGGTGATGACATCACCCTAGCTATAGCCACCCGACCTTAGCTATAGCCTCCCTACCCTAGCTATAGCCACCCTACCCTAGCTATAGCCACCCATACCTCTCTTACAAGTCATCATTGCCTACCTAAGCTACTCTAGAAGCATACAAGTCCAATGAGCTAGGGAAGAAGGCCGATAGGTGGGTGATCCACCGTTGATTTTTTATTAGAAGGTTCACTTGTGATGGGACTCCTTTTTATGTATGTATCGTGATCATGGAGGGCCCATGGTGGCGGGGTCCCTCTATCACCATCCGATCTCTCCTTTTTCTCTTTCTTTCTCTCTTTTCCCTTTTGTATGGTAATGATGATGATGAAGTGTGTGGCCCACCGTGATGTTTACATCTATGTCATCTACCAGTGGACCCCATCCATGTGGGACACACCATGATGTTTATATGTCATCCCAACCATCCATCTAGGACGTGGTCTACCCCACACGTATGGGTGGGGGCCCTCCTTGATGTCTTTATTCTAATCCACTCCGTCCATCCATCCAAACGGTGTGGCCCACCATGATTATGTGTCTTCATCGACGTCGTCCATCTGTTTTATCCAGGCCATCTAGCGGGCCTGGATGATAAGGAAATACAAATATCAGTTTGATCCAATCAGGTGGGCCACGTCCATGTGGGACCCACCATGATGCTTGTGTTGTATCCATGTCGTCCAGCATCCATGGACGCTACGTGTGGCTAACATTGGAGTGTGCACTGACAGTGGGAGTGGCTAACAGTGAGGTGCATTGACGGTGGGAGTGGCTAACAGTGAGGTGTGTGCTAATAGTGAGGTGTGAACGGACGGTGGGGTCCGTGGGACCCACCCACGTCGTCCACCCAACTATATGGGCCACACCGTGATGCGTGTGAGGTCTCCACCATCCCTGGATGGTGGGACCCACCCCACGTGTGGGGCTTCCCTTGATGTATGTGAATGTCCAAGCCGTCCAGGGCCTGGACGTTGCATATTTATTAAATATAATATTAATATATTATATTATATTATATTAATATATGATATGATATATTATATATTATATTATAATGTAATATAATTTTATATATTTAATACAAATGCTATGGTGGGCCCTACGTGGGACCCACCTCTGCTTCTTTTAAAAAGTAGCAAAAGCTGCATGTATTATATATATATATATATATATTACAAAATACATAAGGGTGGGCCCTACGTGGGACCCACCTCTGTTTTTCTTAAAGGCAGCAATAGCTGCATGTATGACAGCTATATAGCTGCCCTGTTGACGTGCAGACCTGTTGCTGTACATGGCAGCAAGTGGACCCCACCACCAGTTGCTGTACACGGCAGTAAGTTCCGTGGGTCCCACCTATTCCATCCACGTCATCTACCTATGGGGCCCACCATGATGCATGTGTTGTATACAAACTGTCCAACCATTCGTGAGATCATTTTCTAGCATGAGTAAAAGAATGGGTCAGATCTAACCCCCACCATTTGCAATAATAATGGGGACAGTGACATCCATCGTTCAAACTTCTAAGGACCACAGTGGTTCCCACTCAAGCTGATATTTGGTTTTCACTTCATCTATCTCTACGTTAACTTATGAATTGGTCGGATCTCAAAATGCATAAGGGTGGACCCGATTTGATATACATGAGGCCCATTGGTGCGGACTATTTGATATACATGAAGCCCATTGGTGCGACCCATATAATGCGGCCCATGTGATGTGGCCCACTTGACATGTGAGGCCCATGGGCGAGGCCCATTGTAATGTATTCGAGGCCCATTGTGATGTATTCGAGGCCCATGGGAACGGCCCATTATGATGTATTCGAGGCCCATGGGCGTGGCCCATTGTGATGTATTCAAAGCATATGGGCGTGGCCCATTGTGATACGTTTGAAGCCCTTATATGAAGTCCAACGCGATATATGAGAGACCCATGAATGAGGCTCAATATGATGTACGTGTGGCTATTACTTTGTGTATGAGTCTCTTATATGGGCCACTCCTTAGGAGCAATGTTGGTTAGATGCCCACATTGATGGGCAATGATGGTTAGATGTCCTCATTGTGACCTTCTCTTAGGCCTTGTTAGGCCTATTCTCATCAATCTCTTAGTGGGTTAACCCAAATAAGTGGGCTCCATTCGCCATAGACGGATGGCTCCGTGCCATCAGATTTGATATAACCACGACCGTGTGCCGATCTTTATATTATGGTTGGTCGGTTGTCCGTTTATGGGCCCGCCTGGTTTATATGCTGATTGTCGAGGCCGATTGTTGAGGCTGATTCCGATTCTGATTGTTGAGACCAATTATCGAGGCTAATTCCGATTGTCGATATCGATTCCGATTGTCGAGGTCGATTCCAATTGTCGAGGCCGATTTCGATTTCAATTGTCGAGGCCGATTCTGATTGTCAATACCGATTCCAATTGTCGATTCCGATTGTTGAGGCTGATTCCAATTGTCGAGGCCGATTCCGATTGTTGAGGCTGATTCCGATTGTCGATATCGATTCTGATTGTCGAGGCCGATTGTTGAGACTGATTCTGATTCCGATTGTCGAGGTCGATTCTGATTGCTGAGGCCAATTTCGATTATGATTGTCGAGGCCGATTCCAATTGTCGATTCCGATTCTGATTGTCGATATCGATTCCCATTGTCGAGGCCAATTGTCGAGGTCGATTCCGATTCCGATTGTCGAGGCCGATTCTAATTGTCGATTTCGATTCTGATTGTCGATATCGATTCCGATTGTCGAGGCATATTCCGATTGTTGAGGCCGATTCCGATTTCGATTGTCGAGGCCGATTCCGATTGTCGATACCGATTCCGATTGTCGATTCCCATTGTTGAGGTCGATTCTGATTCCGATTGTCGAGGTCCATTATCGAGGCCGATTCCGATTGAAGATTCTGATTCCGATTGTCGAAACTGATTCCGATTCCGATTGTTGAGGCCGATTCCGATTCTGATTGTCCAGGCCGATTCTGATTCCGATTGTCGATATCAATTTCGATTGTCGAGGCCGATTCTGATTCCGATTGTCGATATCGATTCCGATTGTCGAAGCCGATTCCAATTGTCAAGGCTGATTGTTGAGGCCGATTTTGTTTCCGATTATCGAGGTTGATTATTGAGGCCAATTTCGATTGTCGAGGCCTGATGAGATGCGTATGCGGCCCGTATTTGAGGCCCATTGTGATGTGCATTCGACCCGTGTTTGAGGACCAATGTGATGTATATGTGGCCCGTATTTGAGGCCCGTTGTGATGTGTATTCAGCCTATGTTTAAGGCCCAATGTGATGTATATGAGGCCTATGTGATAAGGCCCATTGTGATGCATTTGAGGGCTAGGCGATGGAGCCCATTGTGATGTATGTTAGGCCCCATGTGAAAGGCCCATCGTGATGTATATTAAGCTCTTGAGTGAGGCCATGGTGTTGTATATTTGGCTCTTGTGTGAGGCCATGGGTCCACTATATGTTAGGCTCTATGTGGGCCATTCCTTGGGGGTAATGCTGGTTAAATGTCCACATTGTCGATGTCGATTATTGATACCGATTATGAGTATGTGACGGCATAGCATCATGATACATGCACATACGCATCATTTACATGTTTGTTATGAGATATGATTGACCATTGCATATGTCATAGTGCCGGTTGTTATGAGATTCCCTGATAGGCGGAGATTGTCTCACATGAGCGCACGGTATGTGCAAGATTGATGCATGATTAGACTGTGTGACTCATGCATCTCGCATTGTGTGATTATGATTACCGTACGCCCTAACGACATCAGAGCCGTAGCCTCCATAGGCATATCGTGGATGACCAGATGGGACACCGGAAATCTATTCTACATGGGGTGCTATAGATATCCCTGGGTGAAAGTCCCTAAACCCTCTTGGTTCAAGAGGTTGCTCCAACGTCTAAACTGAGTGGATGCATGAGTGTATGAGGGTCGTATACCGTTAGGCCGCGTCTCTCACTGTGTCGTGGTCGGTTGGAAGGGGGTACGACCTTACCTACCCGAGAGGAGGGGACAATGCTAGGCTGAGTCTGACCAGCTCGAGGAATGTGTCCGCTAACGACGAGTCGGGCTTGATATTAGCAGGCGGATAGTGAGGTCTCTTCCACTCACCTTATTGCGCGCAATGAGGCATCAATCTGGTTTGGAGTGTAATAGACCCCGGTGATTCCCGATAGAGGAACCATACTGATATGTTGACTTATTGAGCAGGAATTGTATACTTATTCATTCATTCACTATCCACATTGAGTCTGGCTATCCAAATTTAGGTATGTGACTGGTTTACCACATTGAGTCTGACTATCCAAATTTAGGTATGGGACTGGTTTGGATAAAAGTCCCTTGTGATGGACCCTATAGCCTGCGATACTACGTACTATCATCCCGACCTCACACTCAGCTTGGTCATTTCATTTGCATCGCATATTACATCCACAGGTATATGACATTTTAGGTTATTATGTTTTCAGTACTTATATTGCCTAAACGGAATTAACAGGATTTACATATTGCATTGTACCATCGGCATCTGATATTTGGCTTCTATGGCTCCTCATTTGCACAGCTGATCTGTATTGCGTACTCTGATATTGTATGACTCATGGACTTGTCAGTATTTTCAATTACTCTGTTATCGTATAATTCATGATCTTGCCAATATTTCTGACATTGTATGATTATGGCATTGCATTGAATACTTGGCACTTATCTTGTGTACACACTTTCACCACTCTCTAAGCTTTCTATAAGCTTATGCACGATAGATGCGTGCAAGTGGTGTTAGGTTGCAGCAGCGTTGAGCTTGGAGTGTGCGACTGTCTTCTGGAGTTTTGATTTTTGATATGTATATTTTCCTTGTATTTAACTGTTTATATTAGTGGATACGTGATGATGATGTTGTCTTTGTGATTTGGATAAACTTGTGGTTATGCTTATTACGAGTTAAATGTACATTGAAAAATCCTCCTTGTAGGATCCCAGGATTGGAATCTGGTGTATGGACGTTGTGAGCTGAGAATGGAGTACTACAGAGGCTGTCGGCACCGAATTTGACGATTGAGAATTTTGTGAGCCCGGTTTCCGAATTTGGGGCGTGACAACAACTCCTACAACACACCAATAAATAACAACTACCCCTACAGTGTACTAATAGAGAATAACGATTCCTGCAGTATACTAATAGTGAAGAACAACTCCCACAATGTACCGACAAAGAACAACGACCCCACAACGTATGGATAAAGAATAACGATCTCCATAATGTACCAATAGAGAACAACCTCCGCAATGTACGAACAGAGAACTATGGCCCCCGCAGCGTACCAACATTGTACAACGACTCTTGCAATGTACAAATAGAGAATACCGACATCGAACAACAACTGCACGTGTACCAACAGAGAACAATGACCCCCATAGTGTACCAACAGATAACAATGACTCCCGTAGTGTACCAACAACAAACGACGACCCTCACAGTGCATTGACAAGGAACATCAATCCCCGTAATGTACCAAAAAAGAATAACGATAATGTACCAACATCGAACAATGACCCCCAACATAGAACAAAATGTTCTTTTTCTGTTTATTAATTAATTTTCTTTGTTGGTATACCACTGAGGCATGAGTAAGGATTCAGACTGACAGAGGTGCGTTGACATGTCATAGTTTCTTGGGCTCATGACGTATGTGTTATATCTACACTGTCCATCTATCTTGCGAGTTCATTTTATGAAAAGAGATTAAAAAAAAAAAAAAAAAAAGCACATCCAAAGCAGAAATTGACCACACCATGGGAAGGAGTCGGGGTTAAATGCCTGCCATTAAAAACTGCGAGAGTGATAATGATATTACATAAGGCTTTACTTCGGATGACTATGGTAGTAATAATCATTACCCATTTACATAACATTATAGCATATTGCTGCAGTAATCATTAAAACAAACAGGCCCTAAATCTCAGGCAGACTACACCACATGATGCCCTGGTGAAGAAATGGCCACCATTAAAAACTTCTTATGGGTCACAAGTTTTGGATCAAAGTGATATGTGTGTTTTGACTTCATCATATCTGTGGGGCCTTGTCCAAAGGTTGGATGGTAAATAAACATTAGGGTGGGCTCTAGGATGTTTTTAATGGTGGGCATTCATTCACCACTGTTTCGTGTAGTGTGGTCCACCTGAGATAGATCTGCTGCATTCTTGGGTCCATGCCCTAACATGAGCCAGCAAAATGGATGGACGGAGTGTGTATACAGCATATAGGCTAAGGTCGGCCTACGGTCACAGCCTGACCGAACTCGGTGTTATCCCAAGCGGAACCCGACCCAATGAGCTCTCATCTCCAGCCAGAGAACCTGTAAATAATTTCCCATGCCAGCTAGTCGGCCACATGGGGTGGGAATCACCCTGCTATGTTTCTTAAATCCACTCCGATCATCGGGTGGTATGTGACTAATTTTTAGGCATTAACATATAAAACCAGTCTTATTCATGATTCAGGTGGACCATACGATTGAAAGTAGTATATAGGATGACACCCACTAGCCAAACTATTTCCCTCCATGTGGCCCACCTGAATCATAGATTGTCCTGATTACACACCTAATGATCAAAGTGGATTTCACATACACATCATGGATTTTGGTGTGCATTTAGCATAATCTGTTTTTTAATATACTAAAGCTTTCAAATAGTTAGCCGCTGCCAATTTTTGACTGTAGCACACTAATGTCTATGTGAAATTCACTCCAGCCATTAGATGTGTAATCCCGTGTTAGGTACAAGGCATAAAAAAATCAGGCTAACTAATGATTCAAATAAGTTACAATAAAGGAAAAAGATGAGAGAGAGATGTACAACATTGATTTTTTATAGGGCCCACCATAAGAATTATGTGAAATCCACTCGAACCATTAGATACCAAAAAAAAAAAATAAATAAAAATTAAGCTATGGCCCAAAAATCAGGACAATTCGTGATTAAAGTGGACCACACCAAGGGAAGCAGTTTGGAGCGTGGGCATCAACTGTACACTGTTTCTAATGGTATAGTCCACCTAAATTATAGATGGAGCTAGTTTTTTCATACCAACGTTTAAAATTAGATCACCCTAACTAGCGATGAAATTAGATTTCGGAAAACAACACTATGAGTTCCACATAGCTTTCCTTTTTCGCAGGCGTTACCGGCTTCCGGTTTATCGCGTCTTGTGAAAGATAAAATATACTTTTCACTATTTATCATTAGAGGAACGTTTTGGTAAATACACAGGGTGAAAAGCTGTTTTTGGAATATCTTATACTCGCAGGAATTTTTGGGTAAAATCTCCAAGAATAAACACCCATGTATTATTATTATTAGGGATTATATTTTTTTTTTCCCTCAAAATTCCTCAAGTAATTGGATTTTATGAAATATAATCTCCAATGCCAGAGTTTTTAAAAAGGGGAAATTACATTACTGCCCTGTGCTTATTCTTTACAAGAAAGTGGAAAATCAAAGGTAGTGGAGCCCACATGGCACGTACGTCACATCAAACCGTCCAAGTGATGCAACCAACATTCTTTTGATAAGAACAAAAAATACAGCAGATCCAAACCATAAAAATAATGTGCACCATCCAAAATATTCTAATTCAAGTGTAGCCCATCTGATGATTTGATGGACCTGATGTTTTGTTCTATGATACAATCACCATCATCATGTAGTGCATGTGCATACGTGTTTAACATGTATGATATTATTATACACATACCACATGGGCCTCCCAAGTCTTGAGTTTCACCACTTTTTAAAGAAAATAATAATAATAATAATAAGGGCTTTTTTAAAATAAAAAATAAAAAATTGGTAATTTCATCCTCCAAAAAGCACCTCCACGTAATTTCTAATTGTGGAGGCATTACATAGATTCCTCAGGAATTTTACAGTAAAACTCCCATTACTGTTGTTGTTAAACATCTCTATGAATGCTTCTTAATCTATGGGCACATCCACATCAAATAGCTGGTACGTAATATATTAGCAAGTCGCATTAAAAATCAATGGTAAGAGATTTAGTATTACATTACCCCATCATGAAATACCAATTTCATTTATGATCTATGAGAACCTGTTTATTACAGTTTGGAAGAAGAATAGTATCAGCTCCAGTCATGTGATTAGAAATGCTAGAATCAACAAACCATAGATTACCAAGGAGAGAAGTAAGAATTGCCAAACAAGCCCAAAGCAGAAAATGCAGACGACATAGCTGTGAACATAAATTTCATACCAACCACCGTGTCTTAAAAAAACAGCACAATTTTATGCTGTGCACCAGAGCCATGAATTGGAGTCAAATGTCCCCTGTTTGAGTTCATGACCACAATTAAAATCAATTAGAAATATCACCAACAGCCAGATATGCCTGCTAGGTGGGTCTTCATTCTTCAGAAGAACGGGTACCACGGCATGTACTCTTGGGATGATGAAGCTGTGGGGTTGGTAATATACACACAAGTTCCTGTTGCAGTGGGATTGGACATAGAAAGTACTGATTTGTATCTTCAAAGCTCATCACAAGGGGTAGTTGATGAGGAAACACCTCCATAAGAACAAATCATCATATGCCTAAGAATGATGAGATCTTTGGAAATCGTTTAAGTAATTAAACATGGAGGATCATCAACACTCACTCAAACCCCCTCGAAAACAAGAGAAAAAACAGAGGATTTTCAATGACTGCAGCCTTGGTAGATAACCAAAGAAGAAAAATGCTTTATTTGATATTAGATACCTTATACTGAAATACCATGTTTCCTTTTATTCAGTTGGTCACTTGAAATGTTATTTGGATCATATTTGAAAAGAAAGATAAACAAACAAACCCAAGCAATTTCCTCACGGCATTGATGGGCTGCTATATGGACAAACTCCAGAGCATAGCAGTTATTCATTGACAAGGCCTGCTTATGACCAGAACTTTGTGTATCTGGAAATATATGGCAAGAGCCTCTACAATTTGCATTGTGCGCGGCTCAAGGTTGCTTCGATTGTTCCATGTGGCTCGTCCGTTGGTGTATAGACATCATGATCAAACTGCAAATTTCAAAAAATATGATCCTTGTAAGTAGGTAATAGAAGTGTTCATCTAAATGCTTCTAGTAGGGTGTGCAAACATCATATACTCAGATGCACACCCTCAGAGCACTTGAAAGTAATTTAGAAATTTCATTCCAAGCACTTCCAAAAGTCTCATTCACATATTTAAAGTTCCCTAATTTAAGCCCAGTACAGGAGGAATGACCCGGTACTATTCATGCCCCAAAATTGTGGTATATATAGCATGTATTGGACATGTGTATGTGCAATGATTGGCGCCATGCAGTGAAACCCACCCAAAGAAAAAAAAAATGGTTGGGTCCATTTGGATGATGTCAGTTATTTTCTTGTCTTCCTAGTGGGCCTTGTAGATCAGGAATGATGGAGCATCTTTAAGGCATCGACTGTGGAGTGCAATTTTACTAGGGACAGTCATAGATGCGAGACTTTAGTTAACTGATGTCCACGAGATTCCTCAAAGTGATTCATTCCTTTTTATCTTGGTTCAATGATTCAAAACAATAGAGAGACCAAGGAGAATGTTTCCAATAGAATTAGTCCAGATGGATGAAGTGGAAATGTGGCTCCAAAGTGTTATTTGATTATAGCATGCCAAAGGAATGAGAAGAAAAGTTTCGTCAGGCAACCATTAGATTGACTACAGTATATACGGCAGAGTGTTAGGTGATTAAGAAGCAACGTGAACAGAGGGTGGGCATTGCAGAGATGACGATGTTGCAGAGTTTGGGAAGAAAAGGACAGACTTAAGAATGTTGTAAATAGCAATCTGGGAGCAGTCCCAACAAGAGCCAATATAATGGGCAGCAGATTGAGATGTTTGCTCATGTTCAATTAAGACAGTATATGGCTCCATTAAGTTTGGGAACATTAACTAACGTTGCAGGATATGATAAAAGGATGAGAGGATGACCTAAAAGGACTAGGATCAACGTAGTGAGAGGGGATATGAAGGCTTGTCTACTTACTGAAGACATGGCATTAGATATGAATTTGGCGAAACATGATTAGTAAAGCTGACCTCAAATGATGATGACAATAAATGACTACAGTAACAGGGTCGGAAAGGTGGGGCCCTCCCTCCCTCCCTCCCTGGTAGTGTTACCTTCCAAAAAAAATATGGACATTTTGCTTATTTCAATCAGGAGATTACCAAACACTGAAATCAGAATTTCTATGACTTCTTCCTCTTCATGCGTTACGACTATTTTCTTCCTTGAATTTCTGGGGCAAACTTCACAACATCAAACTTAAAAGCCAGTAAGAGATGATGGCTCCTACCTTAACCATGGTTGGATTATCCTTGCTTGACATATTGACTGGTAAGAAATGGAGGTTTGGCATTTTAAGTTGGATACACTCTATATCTGGGAACCTGAAAAGATCAAACACCATAAGCTGCCAACCCAAGCATTATAACTGAAGATTGATGTGGTTTCTGAGAAAAAGAGAACCTGCGGAGAACAGCATTCGCCATAAGATAGAGAGTGTTTTGCACGGATGGACTGTAGACACCCTCTTTTGGTGGGCCGAAAAACGTTTCCATTAAAACTTTCTTCACATCCAGGTATCTTTCCGTGAAATAAAGTGGCTTAACAGGAATCCTAGAAAGGCATTCAAAAGAGTACCTGTACGTATAATGCTATATTGTGAGAATCCAGGTATATTGGTGACACAAATGCATCAGAGGATGTCAGCTTGTAGAGAAATTAGTTCAGTAGTATAGTGGAGCACCTTATGTATTTATTTGCTTTAGTCTTAATAAAAGAAAGAGAGAGATCTGGGTGTCTGACCCTAACTTTATCGTCTCTCTCACTTTCTTCCATCTCTCCTCTTTTCTTATCTTTTCCCATGTGACTCTCCTCCATGCTTCACAGCAGATGGTCATTTTGGACTTTTAAAATTAGTAAGATAGCTGGTTCAGTTTTCTTTTGGCATATTTGACCTTGGTTAATGAGTTGCGCTGTTGTAAGAGTTGGTTATTAGTTAGAGTTTGTTTAGAATTAGTCAAGTTATATGCATAGCTGGCTTTACCTATAAGATTTTCTACTTCGTTAAAATAGATAGTAAGTTTGCCTTTTACTTGACCCAGTGTCAACATATATGAAAAGATGTACAGGTAGGAACAAGAGAATAGAGTTGACTTGTATAGAAATTCCAAGTGCTCATGTTTTCACATCCCCTGGTTGTACTTTGCTTATCACAGTCTTGCTCGCTTGGGTATCCTCTTGCATCATCCAAGTAGTTATGTGGGTGCTTTTCTGGTCTTGTCATCCCGCATCTTGCAAGTTTTGTCCCATGAGATTTTTGAGTGATTGTGGTAGTGCACTAGACATTTTTGGTGTTTATTTATTTGCATTGTTAGTTGAAATGGGAACAAGGTATTAAAAAACAGTAACGTAACGGCGTCGTAACGGTCCATTTAAAACATAATCCATAATGGGACTGTAGCAGCCGTTACGGGCCCTTAATGGACCATTATGGTAGCATCAAAATGGCAGAGGGCCGTTATGCATATATAAACCTCCAAATGGAGGTTGTTTTTTTTTAACTTTTCCCTCATTTCCCCCTCTTTTCCACATTTTCCCTTATCATTGTTTTCAAGCCAATTCGACCAGATTTGTGCAATTTTTAAAGATCAAAACACAATATTTAAGCAATGTTTGATGAATTGAAGATCCGAAGCTGGATTTGGGGAAAATGAGAAAAATAGATAACTTTTCTCTCTTCTTCTTCTTCTTCTCCTTCTTCTTCTTCTTCTTCTTCTTCTTTTTTTTTTTTTTTTTTTTTTTTTTTTTTTTTTTTTTTTTTTGTTGTTGTTGTTGTTGTTGTTGTCTGTAGAAGTATTGAGTCAACATGATATTACCAAATCAACCAAATCTTGTTAGATGTTTGTTCGATTTGTCCATGTTTTTCTATTTTTTATTTTTATTTTTGTTGGCTTTTATATATTTTCCAGCAATTTTCAAAAACTAATTTATGTAAAATGTATGCCGTTTAGATTGTTGAACTACAAGTATGGAATTTAGATTTACACATGCATGCACTAAATCAATGTTTTTTAGCTCCTTTTCTTTCTTTCTTTCTTCTTCTTCTTCTTCTACTTTTTTTTTTTTTTTTTTTTTTTTTGGTATTTTTGGCAATTTAAGGTTAGGTTCGGGTTGGAGCTTGGCTAGGTAAAGGCATTAAAAGGGGGAGTACAGGGTGAGGGCATTTTTGGAATTACAAGAGTACAGTAATGGATCGTATGCCGACTTAAAATAGCATTTTTTGACAATTTGACCATGGTGGAAAAATTAGGCCCTTAGTTGAGATAGTAGAAAGGGGAGGGTTTTTATGGAATTTAACCAAAAGACATGCCCTTATATGACAAAAACCCTTCTTTGTTTATCACTTATCTAGAATTCAAGTTGTATTTTTCTAGGGTTTCATTATGTGATTTAAAATTTAAAGATTTATTTGATTCTTTATATGATAACAAAAACTTGTTAAAAGATTTGTTTCCGAAGGCCTTATTACAAACTTTTTTTTTTTTTTTTTTAACACACGCACACACACACCCACACACTCACGCTAGTGGAATTTCACCACCTATGGGTTCTCGAACCCTTGACCGGGAGTTGAAACTCCTGAGAGTCTACCACCCGAGCAAGAGTAAGGTCCCAAGCCTTATTACAAACTTATGCTTTATGACTTCAACTTTAAAAAGTCAATTTGGTGGCAATGTTTTTCTTTTTTCTTTTTTCATTTTAATTTGATATGTCAATTAGATAATATATCCATAGGAGACATGAAATTGATGAATTCGCACAATTTTGTAAAGCAATTTTTTAGTCCTCTGAGTATATAGACTTTTTGGAAAATCTTTTTAGACTTCTAACACATCAATCTCCTAATAATGTTACTATTTAATTTGAAGTTTTTCAACTTAAAGTATACATGATGACTATCAAAACCTTTGATGTAATGAAATGACCACATTTAGCTAGTCTTTTATTAAAATAATGCCAAACAATGTGTAGTAGTAACATATGTACAAATTATGATGGGGAAACTGAAATGATAGAATAATGAATATTTTATTACATCCATCTTTTTAAGACTTTATGAAAATTTTTAGATCTTATTATATATTCTGGGTAAAAGGTTATAAAACCTAAGATTTTACAATTTGCAATTAAAGATCTACGATTTCAATCCTCTTCCAATTTACGATCCTATTCAACTTTCAAAACATTGAATATGTCACATCAGCCTCTCAAGCTAACAGATATGATAGATTTCATTTCAAAAGTTCTACAATCAAATTTTATACAAGAAATTAAGCTACCAAGGTTGAGTCGCAAATGTGTGCCATTTTGAACATTGATTGCATTTCTCATATTCATGAACATTTTGACTGAAAAATCTAGAAGTAGAGAGAACAAATTTAAATGTGATATGTTAGAGATGGAAATTAATTACTGAACAGAAATGCAGTTCTACCTCCATGAAGCAGAGATCTCTGTAGCTAATATCCTCTCCCTTGTTTCTGGGAGAAGCGTGAATTGGTCCTTGATATATCCTTCAAAGCCCGACTATTTGGGGAAGAAAAGAAACAATAACCCATCAACACAAAAATGTGGTTTAGTGACTTTCATGCCTAAGCAAAGGACATGTCAACATAAATGTGAAACATTAGGCACCTCAATACAAACTTGTATGGAAAGAGAAATTTATAATTTATGTTTTAAATCTAAAGATTGATATCATTAGCAGGAAGGCTTCTTCAGTGTTTGCTAACATTTGAGGGATATTTTGTAGGAGAAATGATCTTCCACAGTTCTATAGGGAACTAAGAATGTTGAGCAATTCCATTTTCTTCTAGCAAATGACATGATAGAATACAGAGGTATTGATCTTCTGAAGCAACCTCCAACAACGTTTCCATGGAATAAGAGCTTTAAGAGAGGAAAACAGAACCTCAATGATGTATCTGTTTTCAAGTGATTCCAGTCAATGTTTTAAATATCGACGATATCGGCCGGATATATCCCACGATATATCATGTATCCCAACTGTGCAATATGAAACGCACAGGTAGTGCCAATATATCCCACATGTTCGATCCGGTGAGCATTTCCAATTTCGATCCCCGTTTTTTCGTTGAAATTATGTTAAATCAATGTCAAATGGTTATAAATCCTTTTGTTCTTCATATTTTGCATGAAAAATCATGGAGTTGGAGTTTTGATTTCGATATCCATTGGTTCTTCATGTTTTTCTTTTTTGAAAATTTCCTTCAACTAGCTATCAATTGAGACTAATTTCTTAATATTTAGGAGTATTTCATGAAACAATCATCACATACACTCCAAGTTTGAAATTTGAGTGTAGGTGGTCCGATTTGGGAAAAATTGGAGAAAATTCAAAAATTTTCCAATTTCTCCCAAATTGCTTGCAATGTTGCACTCCAAACATGAAATCAAGCATGTATGAGGGTTAGTCTACTAATTTGTTAAGTCCTTGTCAATTTTCAAAAAAAAAAAAAAATCATTTTTTAAATTAAAATTAAAATTTAAAAATATTATTTTTTCCAAAATTTCCCTTTAACCAATTGGTAATTGAGAGTAATTCCGAAGTATTTAAGAGTGTTTGATGAAATGATCATCACATATACTCTAAATGTTATGCATTCAATTTGAATATACTCTAAATGTTATGCATTCAATTTGAATATACTCTAAATGTTATGCATTCAATTTGAATATAGTTGCATTAGTTTAGTCAGACCAACACATAGCTTAAGACCCTATACAAAGGAAATCTATTATGTATACTTCTTTTTTTGAGATGTTATGATTTAAAAGTGTATTAAGGTCTTTTTTAACAATCCCTGAAGTTTCATTGAAAAATTCAACCAATTTCCCAATGTTTCCCCATGTTTCCCAAAAAGTGCAATAAATTACCCAATACAAACGATATATCCTGTGCGATAACCGATACATAACGCGATACCGATATTTCGAACATTGATTCCAGTAATGCTTCTTTTTGTTCTTTTATAGAGAAGTTAGTGCTTGACATTTTGAATTTGAAATTTAACAAAAGAACTTATTTAGGGAGTAATTTGAAGAGAAAAAACATCTTCTTATTGTAGGAGTATACAAGAGTTTCATTTTGGAATAAAATGCTTTTTTTTTGGGCAACAATTTCTATACTTGGCCTCCATGACATTCATCTTGAGAAATTTCCTTCAAACCATATTTTTCCTATTTCAGCATAAACAACAAAGAAAAAAAAGGTGTATGTATGCAATTTTGCCAACGTATAGTATCGTTAAGGCCTGATGTGGTCCGGGCCAGTGTTCATACCCAGTATTCAAGTGTTAGACATGAGTATGGCACCTATTTTGGAGCACCCCAAGCAGTCGTTTGTAAGCAAAGTGACATGAAGTTATAGATCCATGGATGACTTTCCTGGTATTATTAGAGAAAATTTCATGCTTACTTTATGACTTTTAGGTATACGGGGATGTTTTTTTTCTGGAAGAAAAAACTGAGGTATATTATATTAAATCACACTTAGAATAGGGTTTCAAAAGAACCAATAGCTTAAAGTGAAAATTTTTAGGAACTGATTGTGTTTTTTATGAGTTTCCTATTTCTCTTTGAAACACCCATCATTTGAAGAGATGAAGAAAGGACTTTGGAAGGAACTTTGAAGAACTACGACAACTATGATGCTCCAGGTTAAGGTTTCACCAAGGATACAAAACTCTCCAATTTGACTAAGTTTCCAAGAAATCCAGTCAAAATAACCAGGATAACTGTTGCCACAAGAAATTAGCAATGTCATTCGCAATCCCAAGCACATATGGCTCGACTAAGTAAGCATCCAACGGTTTGAGGGTCAGGTGAGTAGAAACAAGTGATGGCTTGAGATTAGGAGCAAAAGAGAACAAGAAAGGAAGAAAGAACATGGACTCTAGCGTCTTATACTTTCCTATTTTTTCTGATAAAATTTCAACATTTTTTGGGTAAGAGAAAAAAAAAAAAAACCTGGCCGATATGGACCTGTAGTGTCCAATACAGGTCTGATACGCCCTGTAACATATTGTTTTGAGGCGTGGATAATACACCCTCCAATACCGATATTCAGAAGACTGCCTCCCATTAGAAAGAGGTGTGCATTGGATATGCATTGCAACGTATCCATGTTTCATGTGTCAATGCATTTTAGGAAGCTCATATTCATTTATTTTGATTTGAATGTCATTTAGTTTTTTTTGTTCCTCATCATGTCATTAGGGAATCCAAGCATCGGAAATCATTTTTTAATCAAGAGAATGATAGCAAGGTTGAGTTCCATTGAAGATGGAAGCTTTCCACCTTAAGTTTTCCTTTTTTCATTTAAGTCTCTCTCCTTTTGTAATTCTTGATTAGAAAGAGGTGTACATTGGATATGCATTGCAACGTATCCATGTTTCATGTGTCAATGCATTTTAGGAAGCTCATATTCATTTCTTTTGATTTGAATCTTATTTAGTTTTTTGTTCCTCATCATGTCATTCGGGAACCCAAGGATTGGAAATCATTTTTATTTCTAATCAAGAGAATGATAGCAACGTTGAGTTCCATTGAAGACGGAAGCTTTCCACCTTAAGTTTTCCTTATTTCAAGTCTCTCTCCTTTTGTAATTCTTGCAACCTATATGCAAGAGGAATGGAAAACAATTTCAGCACATGTTTTCTAAAATTTTGATGATGACATTTTGTTCAAATTGTGCTTGAAGATACCTTCTTCATCTCTAAGCTCGTGGGTGAATTTGATCATTAGGAAATAAGGGGTTTTTTTTTTTTTTGAAACTTCAGACCATCTAGGAAAAAATTTCGCCTGTCTGTCATACAATGTGACCCATCTGTAGGGAGAAAGTCATGTGGAGTATATCATGTACTGTAGTCCACACCTTCAACTGAGTATCCTAAATGGCCATATCAGTAATCAATTATTTTTTCTTTTCTTCATAAACAGCATTTGAAAACATTCTTCTAAGGAACATAATCAATGATCAGCATTGCAGGGGGAAGGGGTAAATGGATCTCTGCTAATTGAGAACGAATTTATAGAGCAAGGAGAGAAGTCCAGGAATTCTGCCATGCATCTACAGGGAGCCCTTTTATCCAGTAAATAAGCCTTGTAAAATGCTAACCTATATGAATGGTGTAGAATGCACATATCTCTAAGACAACAGATTCAATAAAGCAATAGAAACTAACCTTGGTTGTTTTTAGCAAAGCCAACCCTTCAATACCAGAAGTTACCCGCAAATCACCCCCCTTCATCACAGTTACTTCAGTAGTGTGTCTCTCAGATCCAAGTTTAAAGCCTAAGATATTGCAACATAAAAAACATTAAATAGCAAAAGGATAACTTCTCAAACAAGAGTAATTGCAAAAAATAATGGATTTTCTTGAGAAGCTTTGAACACTAAGGGAAATCTCCAAATGTTATATCAATCAGAAATCATTCGAAAGAGCAGTTCCTTTTCTCACTTCACAACTATATTTAATCCAAATGGTTCTATGAGCTAACATGTATGGGGTGAGCTCCAATGGTACCCGTACCCAGTGTTTGAAATATCGGTATCGCGATACGTATAGCATCCTTGGGATACAAATACGTATCTGTTATCGCACAGGATATATCGTTTGTATCAGGTCATTTATCGCACTTTTTGGGAAACATTGAGAAAATGGTTCAATTTTTCAATGAAACTTCCAAGGATTGTTAAAAAAGACCTTAATACACACTTCTAAATCATAACATCTAAAAAAAGAAGTGCACATAATAAGTTTCCTTTGTATAGTGTCCTAAGCTATGCGCTATCTGACTTGACTAATGCAACTATATCCATATTGAATACATAACATTTAGAGTGTATGTGACGATCATTTCATCAAACACTCCTAAATACTTCGAAATTAGTCTCAATTGACAGCTGGTTCCAGGGAAATTTCGAAAAAAAAATAAATATTTTAATAATATTTTATTACTTTTTACTTTTAAAAAATGAATTTTATTTTCTAAAAATTGACAAGGAGTCAAGGACTTAACAAATCAGTAGATCGGCCCTCATACATGCTTGATTTCATGTTTGGAGTGCAAAATTGCAAGCAATTTGGGAGAAATTAGGGAAATTTTGAATTTTCCCCAAATCAGACCACCTACACTCAAATGTCGAAATTATAGTGTATGTGATGATCATTTCATCAAATACTTCTAAATGCTTCGAAATTAGTCTTAATTGATAGTTGGTTGAAGGAAAAATTCCAATAAAAAAAAGAACATGAAGAACCAATGGATATCGAAATCGAAGCTCCAACTCCATGATTTTTCATGCAAAACATGAAGAACCAATGGATTTATAACCATTTGACAACGATTTAACATAATTTCCAAAAAAAAAAAGGATCGGAAATTAAAAATGCTCACCGGATCGAACATGAAGGATATATCAGCACTACTTGTGTGTTTTGTATCGCACAGGTGGGATACAAGATATATCATGGGATATATCGGCTGATATCGTCGATATTTAAAACATTGCCCGTACCATTTTAAGTTATGGTGGTACCGAGTAGATGTGGGATCCTGTGATGTGTTCTCGGAATCCAACCTATCTTTAAAATGCATCACATCAAAAAACCACCAGAACCCAAAAACCATCCTGGTCCAAAACTCAGATGGGCCACGGAACAGGGAACCCATTGAGAGGGAATGCCCACTGTCGATTCGCATGGGGGATTCACTGTGTTGTTTGTGTATAATGAAGGCCATTCAGACCCTTCATCCAATCCAGATGAAGGATCAGGCTAAAGATTCAGGCTATTTTACAACTCAAGTGGGCCCATGTGAAATTCAAGGGTAGACATTCCCTCCTAGCTCTTTCCCTTTGTTATGGTCCACCTTAACTTTGGATCAGGCTGAGTTTTGTATGCTAGGGGCTTTTGGAGGTGACGCATCCAACCCGCCTTGGCTCCCACTCTGCTTGGTACCACTGGAGCACCTCCGAACATGTAAAGGAGTTGTCTTCCTATTAGGCATAATGTAGGGATCCATTCCAAGAAGATTCAATTAGACAATTAACGTCATGCATCGGCTAGTAGATAATTATTATCTGTTTTGGACAGGATAGTTGATGATTTTGCTGCATTGGCTATGTCTTTCCCACCAAAGTGTTGTTTGGGTTACTTATGAAACTAGGCCCAATGTATTTTTTTTCTTGTAAAAATAGATTTCTGGACTTGCACTTTGAGATTTGTCCAATATTGTATAAAATCTCTCTCTCTCTCTCTCTCTCTCCTCTCTCTCTGAGGGAAAAAAAAAAACAGTATCTGCCCTAGTAACAGACCGTTACAGGGACATTACGGCCAACGTGTGCAAAATTGGTTACGTATCAGCCAATACATGACGGTAACAATGGTTACTGTTACGTCATACGGAACTAAAACAGGGGTCCTTGAAAAGCGTAACGTTCTTAGATGTGACAGTCAGAAAATGGCTTGTTTTCTGCCTATTTATGTTGCATTTTTTCCATTTTTCAGCTAGCCAAATCGCTCATACACCATTCTACTACTGATTTTGATAACTCCTAGCTTAGTTTTTTTTTTTTTTTTTTTTTTTTGGATCAAAACATTACATAAAAGCAATTTGGGCAAATTGACGCTCCGTGGGCCATTTTTCAGAAAAAAAAAAAAAAATCAAAAATAGATATTTAAACCCATTTTTCTTTGTGATTCACTGTTTTGATGGTTCAATCTGATGTGCCATTCATAGAAGATCATAGCCATGTGCTTCGTTGAAATTATTGATCTGATTTTCTTTTTTGTATTTACACAGTTTTTTCTAAATAGGAAAAAGCATTTTTTTTCTGTTTTTTTTTTTCTGATTTGATGCTTCAATCTAATTTGCCATTTATATAAGATCATAGCCATGTGCTTCGTTGATATTTTTTATGCGATTTTCTTTTTTTTTATATAATTTTTGTATTTACAGAGTATTTTCTGTTTTTTACTTTTTTTAATAGGAAAAATAAATGTTTTTTTTTTTTTCCTGGTTTGATGCTTTAATCTGATGTGTCATTAATATAAGATCATATTCATATGCTTCTTTGTGATTATTGATGCAATTTTGTAATTTTTTATTTTTGGATAAATATATGCACATTTATTAAAAATATGAAAATAATTGTTTTTTTCTGGTTCGATGCTTTAGTCCGATGTATTATTCATATAAGATCATATTCATGTGCTTCTTTGTGATTATTCATGCAATTTTGTATTTTTTTTAATTTGTTATTTTCTAATAAATATATACCATTTTTTTTAAATATGAAAAATTATTATTCTTTCTTTTTTCCTTTTTCCTAATTTAATGCTTCAATCCGATGTATCATTCATATAAGATCATATTCATGTGCTTCTTTGTGATTATTGATGTAATTTGTATTTTTTTTTTTTTGTAATTTAATTCTCGGATAAATATAGGTTGAAAATATGAAAAATAATTGTTTCTTTTTTTCTTTTTTCTTTTTTTTCTAGTTTGTGCTTCAATCTGATGTGTCATTCATATAAGATCAAATCCATGTGCTTCTTTGTGATTATTGAGACAATTTTCTATTTTTTGTAATTTTTTACTTTCGAATAAATATATGCCATTTTTCTGTCCTCACTCATGGCTCAGCGGTAGACTCACAAGAGTTTCAACAAGGTCATGGGTTCAAGTGCCCATTGTGGTGTGTGTCGGTGTGAGTGTGTGTTTTAAAAAATATATATATGCCATTTTTTAAAATATGAAAAATAATTATTTTTTCTTTTTCTTTTTTGGTTTGAAGCTTCAATCTTATGTGTCATTCATACCAGATCATATCCATGTGCTTCCTTGTGATTATTGATGCAATTTTATATATTTTTTGTAAATATATGCCATTTTTTAAAATATGAAAAATTTTTATGGTTCAATCTAATGTGTCATTCATATAAGATCATATTCATGTGCTTCTTTGAGATTATTGATGCAATTTTATAGTTTTTTTTGTAATTTTTTCTATTTGGATTAGTGACTTTATGTTTCATATTTTGTTATTTTGGGTAGGTTTTGGAGCTTAGTAGAGTTTAATACTTTAATTCATTCTTTATGGATTAGAACTTTAATTAATAAATCTATTTGGATTTGATCAAAAGTTTAGGAATTTACTTAATTAATTCCTTCTCCCATAAATACTCGGTTTAGACAATCCCATAGGCCATAACTAGTTGGTGTAGAGCGGGTCATGAACACTTAAATTTAAAAAATAAAAAAATAATAATAAAAATTTTTAAAAAAAAAAAAAGAAGAAGCTTTTTTCCATTGAAAAAACTGGACAAAATTTACATTTCAGGCCTACCAAGAAAAAAGGACCTAGGAGCGCCTATCATAACCCAGCCCTACAAACCAAGCCAAACAAATTTACATCTCCCTGTTAGCACCCAACCCCACCTTATCAAGGAAAAGAAGCCCTCTTACCTGCCGAGGGAGATCCACCAAACGAGAGCCGAAGAAGGCTGATTGGGAGTAACTCCCCATGTGGGCAAAAGCGTCGGCTGCAGCGTTTCCTTCCTCGAAGATATGCCTGAACTCCACTTGCCCTTGAAGGCGAAGCATCTCAATTCTGGAGAGCCAATATTTCCATTTCCAGCCCAAGCTGGTGCCCTCGTTTAAGATCTTAACCAGCATATGAGAGTTGGATTCTACCACCACTCTAGAATAACCATTGGAGAGAGTGGGAGAGGCCATCATATACCGCACGAACTTCAGCACCAAAGTTAGAGATTACCCCATAACCAGCTAAAAAACCGAAAATAAACTCACCCTTATCTCCTCTACAAACTCCTCCACCCCCTGCCATACCTGGATTGCCTCTCGAGGACCCATCGACGTTTACTTTCACCCAGTTTGTAGGCGGGTGCAGCCATTTAACCACATAGTGCAGGCCAGGCCTTACCCTGTTCGAAACTCCAGACACAGCAAAAACTGAAGGTGAGGATGCCGCACCCACTGAGCTTCTGATGGTAGATAACCACCAGGAGACACGAGCAGTTACAGAAGAAGCAAATGGGGACTTCCCCTCGAAAATTGCTTTGTTTCTCGACTTCCACAACTCCCAGTAGATTAAGCTTGGCGCGAGATATTGGGTGATGGGATGCCTGGTCCCGGCCGAAGAGGACCTCCACCATTGGGATAGTCTGGATTCCACCGATGTAGCCTGCATCACATTGATCCCAAAAACCATACCGAAATGGTTCCAGATTGCCATGGCTAGTTCACTTTCAAGAAATAAATGAGCAATTGATTCTCCAGTAGGGCCCTGGACAGAATTATCACTGCAGCAAACGCATTTTGACGCTATTTGGATTCCTCTAGCTTGGATAACATCATCAACCGGCACCGCTTTGAGAAGGATCTTCTAGACCAACAGAGAAACCTTTGGGGGCAGCTTACCGTGCCACACCCATCTCGCCCAACTCTTCCCAGGGGAGGTAGACTTGCTTCTGGCCCATGCTGATTTCACAGAAAATAAACCCGAGGGGGTATAAGGCCAGATAGGGGAATCTGGGCCCTCAGATAAACAAAAACCAGCCTGAAATATGTGATCAACTACCTCCTGAGGGAGGAAGTCGAAGACTGCAGAGGAAGGGGGCCATTCGGGCCTAAGAATTGTTGAACCTTCAGAAAAGCATATTACTAGGGATGATATCAGTGACAAGCGACTGTAGGGGGCCAAGCCCTGTCCAGTTCATGTCCAAGATGAACCAGAGAAGACCCAATTGGAGGCGGAAGTCATCAAGACTGTCAGAACCTTAAAACAAGCATATCTCACAAACCGGAATGAGTTACTCGATGTACCATTGATTTTGGGGTAGGACGAGCTACTTTAGCCAACCAAACCGGCATAGCCGGGGCCCGGGTTGCCCGCGCCGAATTTGTGAGATTCCATCATATCGACGGTCGAATTCCATGTTTATTTTCGTTTTTACTATTTTTAGTAAGTTTTAGTTTGATTATAACTCTTCATCCGTTGGGCTTTAGGAGTTGTGTCCAACTTGAAAAGTGTTTAGAAAAATTAGGATAATAACGTGGTTAAGCCACATAGGACACTTACTATAAATAGTAAATTTACTATTTAAAGTAAGTTGCGAATTCTAGGAGTTTTAGTTGTAGTTTGATTCTGAAATTTCTCTCATTACTTAGTATCCCTATTTAAAGGGTTGTGAACTCGTTTATTTCATTCATCAATCAAATTACGAGTTTTATAGAATTTATTTCTATTTTTCTTGCTTTTTTCCTCGTGGATTCGAGGAGTCTCTATGAGTCCAAAGAAGCTCTATGGATTCAGAGTAGTTATCCTTGAGGAAGACGGTGATCGACCTCATCACGTTCATCCCTGCGTTACTAGTTAAGAAAATGGTTGGCCAATAAGTGAGGATATTGGATGGCGATATTGTCAAAGGGTAGGTGGCAGTAGGCACCAAATGAAGTGCAACTATTATGAAAGATTGATAACAGGTGGAATCATGCGACTTAAACAACATTTGACACATTGAAAGGGCCAAGTCGCGGGGTGTACCAGAGTGCCAAGAGAGATAATAATCTTGACGCAAGCTAGTTTGGATGAGTCGAAGTGGAAACGAGTTTTCAT